>JANHFO010009699.1:252201-276480 GCA_032468095.1 Pareas carinatus | reverse complement strand
TTTAAAGATTTTGTTATCGTTAAATAAGCACTTATGATTTTGTTATAATTAAATAAGCTTTTTAAATTTCTTTATATTAAATAGATGTGTTTTATATTAATAAAATGGGAAGTTCTCTGATCACTTTTAAAAAATTCATATTAATGGTCCATGGGATTTAAAATTATGAATTAAGTGGTCCCCGAGGTCCCAAAGGTTGGTGACCACTGCTCTAGAGATTATCCCCACCAAAACTGAGGTTTTTCAGAATATAATTATATTTTGCCCATCTGCAGAGTAAATTTTGGAAACATTTCTGTAACATGTTGTACTTTTCCAACATGAATACAATCTGGTTTTTAGCTTGGTTAAGAAATGCAAAACACATTTACTAATTTGAGGACAGTCTGGTCAAAACTTGATTCTGTTTGTTTATTTCACAAAATCCATGTGCGTCTCCAACCATAAATTTTTAAAGGATGGCCCTTTGTAGAAGAATTTGAAATTAAGAAACCTATCTGAATTCTGACATTCATGACATTACTAAGAGGGAGAATTTTATTTATTCCTTTTAAACAAAAAGCAAACCGCAAACAGTTTCTTTAAGAAAATTGTGATCCAAAATGCATTGGCACATGGAGTTAATTGAAATTGATGATGTTTCAACTTTATGGAAATGAAAGAATTATATTCCTTTTGTCTTTCTTTGTTCATTTGGCAGGACCCAAATACTTTAGGATGTGGACTTTATTTTATTTATTTAGAAAATGTATATGGTTGCCCATCTAAAACAAAAAACTGGGTGATTAACAATACTGTACAAAGCCAACATATAGCAAAGTGAACAATATAATTAAAAACAAACATAATAAATACAAGAACCAAAGTTTTAACAAACAATTCACAGTCCCAAATTCTCACATATTGGGCAGTATTAACTACCTGGCCATCATGCCTGGAGATAGAGCTCGCTTTCCATGAGACTTCAGATGGCCAGCAGGATTGGGGTATCTGGATCTCAGGGAGGCAGGTCTTCCATGATGTGACGAGAGACAAGGTATGTTTTCCTGAACCTTGCACAACGACAATGTTTCACTGAGGGGTTCAGGAGCAGGCCAACCCAGTCTGAGCTGGTGGGAAAAACTGGAGGCAAATGGTCCCATAAGTAGCCATGCACAGCCTTAAGAAAGGTGAGCATCATCTTGAATTGCACCCAGAAGCCTACTAGAACAGGGGTCTCCAACCCCTGGTCTGTGGACCAGCACCCGTCTGCGGCATGCCAACAACCGTGTCATGCAAACAAGCTAAGCCCCATTGGCGGGATGCAGGCAGCACGCAAAACCACGCCCCCTCCAGGTGCTCCATGCTGTAAGCGGAATTTGTCTCCTAGTCCAGGCCAATGGAGGCATAAAATGGATTTGTGCGAAGGCTCTGCTAGGTGTGACCATCACCTGCTCCAGATTGCATACCAGTTCTGGCTGGGAAGTGCTGCCCCATCTCAGGTTATAGAATGGTGAAATAATTATGGACCCCTCACATCCTGGACATAGTCTGTTTCAACTGTTTCCCTCTGTTCGCTGATACAGGACATTGCAAGCCAAAACAACTAGACACAAGGATAGTTCTCCCCCCCATGTCATCAACCTGCTAAACAGCGAACTTACACAACACTGTTAATGAGGGGGGTGTTTTGTAACAGTATGCAATGTGTTTTGTGACATGATGATTGTACTTTATGACATGATGGATGTACTTATGAGTGTGAATTGTATTCATGATTAAGATTACGGTTTGTCGATTGCAGCTTATACGTACTTGACAAGATGAATGTACTTTATGACTGTGAATGTATTTTATGTTTATACTGTACAATTGATCATGCCTATATATGCGAAAATTATGCTTATATATACAAATGATTATGATTGTGCTTCTAAATGCAAATGATTATGATTATGCTTATATATACAAATGACTATGAATGTATCTTTGATTGTAATCACAGTGGTTTATTGTATGTATGTAGGTACTGAGCATGTACATCGAAGACAAATTCCTTGTGTGTCCTGATACACTTGGCAAAATAAATTCTGATTCTGATAATTGGGGGACCCAAAAATGCACTCAATCTTGTGTTGAAATCAGTTTATTCTGGTCTATGCCCTCACCATTTCCACGCATTGGGAAGCGTTTTGAGGCCATTACTTGTACGGTCTGGGATGGTCCAACTGAGGGAATCCTGCATATCTTTTCTACTTCCTCTGGAACACAAGCAGCATTAAAAGGAACAAGCTGCTTAGTCCCAAAATTACATTCCATCTGGAACGTTGCTATTCCATCTGCTTTGATATTCTGTACAGCTTCTTGAAGGAAGCTAGGAGAGGCTGTTCTCCTGAATTGCTATTTTCAGTCAAACGGTAGGCCGTTAGCTGGAGGTCATCTCAGAGAAGTTTTTCATTGCTTCACAGCACCCTCCTAGAAAGCTTTGGAAAATTGATATTTTTAGATGCAAAGTAGAGTTAAGTTATGATAAGGGCTCTCCTGAAGTTTGCAGGAAGAATGAAATCTTTGAAGGACCATCTTTTGCTAGTCACCTGACCCACTAAAGTGGGGAGGCAGGGGATGTTACAGGTCCCCTCGCCCAAGGAGGTTCTAAAAAGAAGGACCCTGTCTGTGGTGGCTCCCCTCCTTGTGGAACATCGTCTCCCTGGAGATAAGGTTGACCCCCAATTTGACAGTCTTTGGCAAGGCCCTGAAGTTTTGTCAATGGGCTGGGGATCCCAGGGTGGCATGCAGCCATCAAATGAGTCCTTAAATTGCCGTTGCCTCTGTGTGTGTGTGTGTGTGTGTGTGTGTGTGTGTATGTGTGTGTGAAGGTACTGCTTTTTTATTGTTTTTCTTTTGGGCTTTTATCCTTGTAAGCCTCCTGGAGCCATTGAGAAGCAGATAGAAAATCTTCCAACCACGCTTATTTTCCAGTCCATTTGCTTGATGGAGAATTCTGAAAACTCACATTTTTCAGCAGTTTTCTACAACTTCAGGTGTCTTGCAAAGATGCTGCCTCTATGCATTTAAAATTTGAGTCTCGTGGTTGGCTCAACTATGATTGCTTTAACCAGTCTTGGGTTTTGAAATCTCCCTCTTCGTCCTCTTCCACGGCTTTGAAGGGTAGCATGAGGTAAAAGGTTTTAGACTGCAATAGTGGAGAATATCTGTAGCTCGGGTGTCCGATGAAGGTGGAAGTTCTTTCTCCGAGCTTGTGGATTGGCTTCAGAATATTTCATTACCAGGCTGAGTAACATCTTCAGCTGATTTTTAGGAGATGTCAGTGTCGGTGTTCTGTTTCTAAGGGCTTGGTGTGGTCCGTAGGTGTTGCGGTGGGCTGGTTGCCTTAGGAGAGAATCTAGTGATGGATCTTGTGAGGGAGCAGGGCTGAGTGGCATATGGAGATGGGCTTGTGATGGGTCTTATGATAGGTAAAGGTCTTTGGGTGGTGAAGTGCTGGTTAGGGGAGGTTGGGGGCTGGTCAAAGGTTGGTGCTGTTGCTGTTTGATTGTCCATTTGATTTGAATTCTGAGGGGTTCATAAAACCACACCAAGCCCTTATAAACAGAACATCAACACTGACATCCCCTAAAAATCCACTGAAGATGATACCTAGTTTGGTAAGAAACATTCGGAAATCAACCCACAAGCTCGGAGAATGAACCTCCACTTTCAGGTTTTGGATTCTTGGAATGTCCAACCGTTCTCTCTCTTTTTTCCCCCTCAGAACAAATTGATGCTCTAGTTGATCAACATATTGTCCATGTGGCCTGTGGTGAGTCTCATAATGTGGCTCTCAGTGACCAAGGCCAGCTTTTTTCCTGGGGTGCAGGAAGCGATGGCCAGTTGGGCCTTACAACGATGGAAGACACGGTAACAATTCCAAGGTAAATATGAGAGATTATGCTTTTGGGATTTCTCCCGTTCTTGTGGAAGATTGCAGATCCATGCCAGTGAATTCACGGAAATTTGTTTTTCCATGAAAAAGTGGAACACAGTAAAAGATTGCAGATATGTGCAGGTGATTTCTTGGACCTCTGTGGATTCATTTTCATTTCCACTGTGATATTTGAGGTTTTCAGGACACAGTCATATTTAACAAAATATGATTGTGTACTATTTTTGTTTTCTTTTAAAGTTCAAACCAATAACATTTTCAGACTATGGTCATATTGTCTAAACTATTCTCACTTCATATAGTCTGTTTAATAGAGAGAATAATAATGAAAGCTGAATGTATTTTAGTACACCTCTACAACTTTGTTAAAGTGTATTTTGTTTTGTTTTCTTAGGTTAATAAAAAAGCTGAACCAAGAGATGATTCTACAGGTCTCATGTGGGAACTGCCATTGTCTAGCTCTAGCTGCTGGTATGACCATTTTAACATTTAATAATTCAAGTGTTTTTTTTACTAGGGCTGTAACATTAAATTAACTCCCCTTCTACTCCATGATAGTAACAGTTTTGGGAAAAGTTTCAAAAAGAGGATGATTCACACCTCTTTTTCCTGTTAATAGAAGATAATGTTTCTAAAAATGACAATTCTCTATAATATCTGAAACATACTGGTTTAAAGAACAGAATTTCTCAAATATGCATCTATTCAGCACATGTTTTTGACATACAACTGACTGGAGAATTCTGGGAGTTGAAGTCCACAAGTCTTAAAATTCCAAGGTTGGATACCTTGCACTAGGCCAGTGATGGCTCACTTTTTAGGCACCAAGTGCCCAGACGAGTCACAGCTAGTGAGTCGTGGCTCATGACATCATCACCCGACACCACTACTCTATTTCTGAGCATGCTCAGCTCTGGGGTGATGTTCAGGCGACTTGGCTTGCATGCCAACAGAGAGGTCTCTGCATGCCCACTGTGGCACTCGTGCCATAGGTTAGCCATCCCTGCACTGGACCAAACTGACTCTCTAGAATTATCTCTCAGTATAAGAGGGGTGGCTGTATAATTTTTTTAAAATAAATAACCTGTTAGCTTTTTGCCATGTGACTGCAAGATGGTAGTCCTTGATTTATGACCACAATTGAGTCCAACATTTTTGTTGTTAAACGAAACATTTGTCAAGTGAGTTTTGCCCCATTTCATGACCTTTCTTGCCACAGTTTTTAAAGCGAATTACTGCCGTTGATGCTAATAACACGGTGGTTAAATGAAACTGGCTTCCCCATTGACTTTGCTTGTCAGAAGGTTGCAAAAGGGGATCACATGACCCTGGGACATAGCAACAGTGATAGGTATGAGCCAGTTGCCAACCCTCTGAATTTGGATAACATGCCCATGGGGAGGCTGCAAAAGTCATAAGTGTGCAAAAACGGTTGTTAAATCACTTTTTTCAGTGCCGCTGCATCTTTGAATGGTCACTAAATTCAGTCTGGACACCGCTACAGGGCATTGCAAACCAAAACAACGAGACACAAGGACAGTTTCTTCCCCCATGCCATCAATCTGCTAAACATCTAACTTCTCCAAATCTGTTAAATTATCTAGTAGAAATATATCATTATTACCCTTCTCATCTTTCCTCTTACCTATTCTCTTATTTGTATGACAATTGACTTGTTCCTTACATTTTAAAATATATAGTAGTTGCGTCATTTAGTATCCAAGTTTGACTTGTAGATTGATTATTAGTATTCTATGACTGTTCAAATATAGACTCTCCCAAGCCTACAAAAAAAAGTATAGTATAGCATGATGAATGTGTTTTGTATTATGATGAAATGTTTTGTGACATGATAATTGTACTTTATAACATGAGAACATGATGAATGTACATTATGGTTATGAATGTATTTTATGATTAGGATCGCAGTTTGTCAATTGCACCTAATACATACATGGCATGAATGTACCTTATGATTACGAATGTATCTTATGATTTGTAATCACAGCTTGTCAATTATAGCCTGTATGTAAGTATAGAAGCATGGACACCGGAGACAAATTCATTGTGTGTCCAGACACACTTGGTGAATCAATTGTAATAACTCTAATTCTAAAGGAACTGTTGTCAAGGATTAACTGTATGTTGGGAGGTGAATAAGGATTGGTTGTTTTCTGAGCTCTGGGTCTTATTTCTTCTCCCCCCAGATGGACAGTTCTTCGCATGGGGACAGAACAACCACGGACAGCTTGGGCTCGGTAAAGAATTTCCTTCGCAGGACACTCCTCAGCGTGTCAGATCGCTTGATGGGATCCCTCTGTCTCAGGTGGCCGCAGGTGGCGCGCACAGCTTTGCTTTGTCCCTCTCAGGAGCTGTGTTTGGCTGGGGGAAAAACACCTCCGGACAGCTGGGTTTGAGTGACGAGAAAGGTACTTGCGACAGACATCCTTAAAAGGTGTCTTTTATCCTAATGTTGCAGAGGTTTCTAACGCAGTTCTTCTGTTCCTTCTCAGAGATTTCTTTATGCCTCTTCTTCTACCCCAAGAGTATCTCTGAACGGCTACAGAAATGAAAAGCAAAGGGAGGGAGATTTTAAGGAGATGAAACGGTTTCCTTCTCTTTTCTGTCTAGTTCAGCTGCTTAAAGTCCACAAGACCATCTCTGTGTATTTAATCAGCCTGGTGGAATTGACATAATGCCCAGCCCATCTGTGTTGTTGGCCATGTATTTTACTTTAGTGGAATGGCTTAAAACGTCTCCATCGCACTTGTCCAAATCCATTGTGAAAAGCAAACTCAGTCATAATGCTTACAAGGGATAAGCCATTACTTCTGCTTTTCCCCTGGGGAAGATCAGTCTTGGAGGATATTAAAAGTCTTTGAATTGGGAGCTTTGCTTGTGGGCTTCCTTCTCCTCTTGATGAAGCATTGTCATGCACAAACGCACAAATGTAACCCTGGAGCCAGATAGCTGGATAGAGATTCTCTCTCTCTCTCTCTCTCTCACACACACACACAGATGTGGCAAAAAACAAAGAAAATTCTAATACTTTGTAAGGTGGGAAGGAGCTGCGAACTTTGCTGTGACAGACTTGTTAGCTAATGTCCATTCCAGATGTGGCCCAGGAGGCCAAATTGAGGGAACTGATTTGAATTTTACAATCTCACATGAGAATTTTACTTTCCGATCGCGCTTGGCTTTGAATGTAGATCCTCCTTATCTCTTGTACCCAAACCGAATACGGAAAAAGAAGAAACGGCGATTTATGTTAACTAGGTCTCCCAAACGATCTAATTTGATTCTTCCACAGCAGAATGGACTGCTTGAGCGGCTAAATCCTACGCACGTCTTTCAGCTGTTTTTTGACTGTTTATTTTTGAGAAGAGTATCTATAGCGATGCTAGTTTATTTTACTCGGTTATTTCTGAAGCACCCTGCTTCATTTTTGTAAGTCATTTTATAGCCTTTTATACTCTTTAATGCAGACCGGGAATCTCCTTGCCATGTGAAACTTTTAAGGACTCAAAAAGTTGTCTACATCAGCTGTGGGAACGACCATACTGCTGTCTTGACAAAGGTAGGAGAACAGCTTCTAAGATTTGGCTTCGTGTCTAAGTCAGGACTATACAAGTGGTCCTTGACTTATGACTACAAGTGAACCCAACATTTCTGTGACTAAGCAAGACATCTGTTTAGTGAAATTTGCCCCATTTTACGATCTTCCTTGCCACAGTTGTTAAGTGAACCACTCCAGTTAAGTTAGTAACATTGTCGTTAAGCGAACCTGGTTTTCCCACTCACTTTGCTTGTCAGAAGGTCACAAAATTTGACCACCTGACCCTGGGACACTGCAACCGTCATAAATATGAGTCAGTGGCCAAGCATTCAGATTTTGATCACATGACTGTGGGATGGTGCAGGGTTATAAGTATGAAAAACGGTCATGCGTCACTTTTTTCAGTGCTGAGGTAACTTTGAACGGTTACTAAAGGAACTGTTTCAAGTCAAGGACTACTCGTAACTTCATCAGTGCTAGTTAAAATTTCACGCATATATTTTAGTGCTAGCCCTTATTTAGTATACCAGAGAGGTGCGTATTTAGCACATAGGAAATGTAGGCTTAGTTCTCTGAATAGTGCCGGTAAGAAAATATACCAAATGAGAGGCAGGATGCGAGAATATAAGTAAAATAACATAAACTGCTTTATTAAGAATCTTTGCAAAGATGGTGTCCATATGCCCCGAGCAAATGGAGACAAACAGGTCTTCCATTGCTAGGTTTTTATAAGAAATGGCACAGACTGGAAACTGGTAACTCCCTTCTTTTCCGGTTCTCTGGCCAGCCCATGTTGGCTTGAATGTATGTTACGTAAGTGGTCACTTGTGTACATGGTTACATAGATTTCTGAACATCCGGCTATGTTACAAATATTGTTTGTGCAAGTAAAGTCCAGTCCAGTTCTCTGATATTCCCCTGATAGATTTATTGGAATATTGGAGTATTTCCGAGCAATCGCTTGTCTGGTCATCTCGACATTTTGGCGTGGGAAGCCCCTTCCTTTAACCTCCATAAGATGTTTTTCAGAACAGAACAGAGAACAAAATAACAACCTTATATAATCTTATTACTCAGCAAGATCATCTTAGGACATTTCAGGGTAGCCTGTGGATAGCCTGGGGTTACATACAGATCAGACATAGAATTGATTGTTTCAGAACAATACAAGTTAGAATGTACATACCTCTCGCGTGCCTAAGAAATGTCTGTGCTTTCTTTTTCATTTCTTCCTTTTGCATACAATTGCTAAGGAAGAAATATATGGATACCACCAAAAGTTTGTATGCAAAGTTGTCTGGATTTCTGTTAGGACTGTTGGATGAAGTGCTTTGAAGAAGGAACCTATTGGATGTCAAAGCGTGCTTTCCTCTAACTCAGTGATGGCTAACCTATGGCACGGGTGCCACAGCAGGCACGCAAAACCCTCTGCTGGCATGCGAGCCAAGTTGCCCCAGCATCACCCCAGAGCTGAGCATGCTCAGAAAGAGAGCAGTGATGCCAGGCGACGATGTCACAGGGCCATGCACATGCTCAGAAAGAGAGTAGTGGCGCCAGGCAAATACATCACAGGGTCATGCGCATGCTCAGAAAGAGAGTAGCGGCACCAGGTGATGACATCACGAGCCGCAACTTATTAGCAGCGACTCGTTCAGGCACCCGGTGCCTAAAAGGTTAGCCTTCACTGTTCTAAGTGAAAATGTTCTTGTGATCTTTGCTTATCAGAATGGAGGAGTATTTACCTTTGGAGCAGGATCATGTGGGCAACTTGGTCATGATTCATTGAATGATGAGGTCAACCCTAGAAGAGTTTTGGAGCTGATGGGCAGCGAGGTGTCCCAGATCGCTTGTGGTAGGTGAGTGGTCTTTTGGGCAAATCCTTCACAAGGGGGCAACGATTGTTAGCCTTGCTTAAACAAATGGAAAATAAAATTTAGAGGAAAGGAAACTCTCAAGAGAGTTAATCAGTCGTGTTGAATGCTCCTTATTATAGGTTTGATGTCCAAAACTGTTCACTTGAGTGATTCCTATTGCCTTTTATTCCCAATATATTTGGAATGGGTTGGTATGGTGGCCTAGTGGTGAATACGCTCACCTCTGGCAAATGTTTCTCTCCCTGGGTACAAAGAAAAAAATAGTTTAAAAGAAAATGGACAAAATCTGGTTTCAGAAGCAAAACAAACGAACAAACAAGGAAAACCATTTGTTTTTTCTCTGTAAGAAAGCAGTTCTAAAAGGAAAAATCTGCCACAAGAATTGCTTGCTCACCTCTTTATTCAGAAACTGAGAATTTTTCTTATTTAAGAAAATTGAAATGAGATTGCTCTAATGGAATACGACATCTGCTTCGACCGTCATCTTGAAAACTGCATTTGTTAGCACAGGATGAACAGAATTTTTTTTAAGGAAATGTGGGGGCATATAATATCTTCTGTCTGTCTAGCAGGAAAGGGACATTTAGCCTAAAAAACTGAAAGTTGCTTTTAACTACTGCATTAGAAAACCAGAAATAGTAGCTCGCTGTTCTTGTTTCTTGGGTCAGAAGAAAAAAAAGTAATGAACACTTTGATAATAAAGTGATAACAGAAAAAAGCACCATAGCTTTTTCTTCCCAGTGGCAGCTTCAAAATCAGAATCGGAATTTATTGGCCAAATGTGTCTGGACACACAAGGAATTTGTCTCCGGTATACATGCTCTATACCTACATACATACAATTACAATCATAAGATACATTCACAATCATAAAGTACATAGGCTTAAGATATATTCATAATCATAAAGTGCTTTCATCTTGTCATGTATATATAAGCTGCAATCAACAAATTGCGATTTTAATCATGAATACAATCGCAATCATCTGCTTCATCTGCCATTTTCTAGCATACAAGTGTAAACAGCAATAGCATTTAGACCTGTGTACTGCCCCATAGTGGTTTAGAGCAGGGGTCCCCAACCCCCAGACCAGTCCCTGGTGGTCAAAAGGCTGCTTTTGAGCACACTCTGGGCAATTTACAATGTTGATATTATTTGCACATTGCCCCCCAACAATCTGGAACCTCTTTTGACCACCCTCGAAAGAATGGAAGGCTGAGTCAACCTTGAACCCTGTCAAGATCGAACACCAGACTGTGGACAGAGTTTGCCTGCAATACGGCACTTAACCCCTGAGCCACCAACTAGACAAAATAATCAGGGAGAAAGAAAGTCTTGTGCTCTTTCATGTTCAGTTTTGCACTGAATATACAGTTGGTTGCTGAAGGAAGAGTGCTTTACAAACTATTTGGTTATTTTGATATTTTCAGACAGCACACGCTAGCCTTTGTGCCTTCCTCGGGGATGATCTATGCATTTGGCTCTGGAACTAAAGGCCAGCTGGGAACTGGACACATCTGCAGTCATAAAAGTCCTTCTCCTGTCAAAGGCCACTGGGCGGCTTATGATGAGCAGATCTCTGGTAGAGCAGGTAAGTGACTAGAATTTTATTTATTTATTTAGTGTACGCCATTGTTACATTAATGAAGAGACTACAATGCTAGTGCAGAGTAGTGGTTTGGCTGCCCGTTTACCAGCTCTGTTAAATACACACTAGTGTGCTTCCCACGGTGTGCCACAATAGGTTGAGCTAGCTTTGCACCAGAAAGAAAGATGAATGGCTTTCCCTGCAGCAGCATCCATGCCCTCCTGCTTCTTCCTGAGCCTCTTCGCAAACAGGCCATGATAACTGGGAAGGTTCAGAGCCAGCTGGATTCTAAATGCTGCATGTTGGGTTGGCTCATCTCCCACTGAAGTGGTACCTGTTTATCCCCTGATACAAGCTGGCAAAGAGAGGGAGAACCTGTGGCTTAGTGGCTAAGACATTAGCCTAACACAGTGATGGTGAACCTATGGCATGCGTGCCACAGAGGGCGCACAGAACCCTCTTTGTTGGCACACTAGCCAAGTTGCCCCAGTATTGCCCCAGAGCTGAGCATGCTCAGAAGAGAGTAGTGGCACCGAGCGATGACATCACAGGGCTATGCACATGTTCAGAAAGAGAGTAGCGGTTCCGGGTGATGATGTCACAAACTGTGACTCATTAGCTGCGACTCATCTGGGCAGTCGGTGCCTAAAAGGCTAGCCATCACTGGCCTAACTTGTAATCCAGCCCAGGTTCGAATCCCATAAGGGTATGCCTCGCTGAGGGAAGCTAATAAACTAGAAATGGCCATCTGAGACTCCCTTTCTTTCTTTGTTGGCTTGTAAAACATCTTTGCTATCTATAAAAATGTGTGTTGCTTAGCGACTGCCTGCTAAGGCCCCTAGTGTTGGGGTTGAAAGGCAAGCGGTAGCAGTTTGCTCCGTTCTGTACTCAGAAAGAAACCAGGTGCCTTGCCTCATAAAAAAAAGTCTGCTACCTGTTTATCTACTTACATAGAACGTGCTTTCGAACTCTAGGTGGGGAGAAGCTGAGGCGAGTGATGGGGGCTCAACTCACCAGGATGTACAGCATATTAGCGGATCCCAAGTCTAGAGGGACTCTTGAGGCTATATTAACTTTGGTTTCCCAAAGAAAGACAAATAGGATGTTTGTGATGGCTGACGTCACAAATTCTAAACGCTTTAACCCATTCTTGTCAATCTTCTTCAACAGATACCTGCACGTATTATATTGTTAAACATATATTCTCTGGAGGAGACCAATCATTTGTAATTTGCTCAGAAAAAGAGGTAACTTAAAGCTTTGGCGGGTTTCCACTCCATCTTTTATAGTTATGGGAAGGGAGATTCCGAATTGTGCCTAAGGACCATGAGCTCTTTCCAGTGTGCGCTTATGCTGAGACTGATGCAGCCCCTGTCCTGTTTTTTGCATGAAGAGCTGCCCTTCCTTGAAATTATGCCGCTCTGGTTTGGGGCAAAATAAATACACTAAATGAGTCTACCTCCAGTAGGTAGAAATAATTCCCAATCTTGAAAGAAGAGGCAGCAAAATATATCGCAGACCCCTCCATCAATATCACAGTGCTCTCTCTGCTTCTTTCAGCTGCAAAAGAGAGATGCTTTCCTTTCTTGCCATAAAATCAAGATCCACAAGAACACAGATTTATCAGAAATATCACTTTACTCCTAAATACAGTTAAAGGAATAAAGTGATATTTCCCAACCTTGGCAGCTTCAAGATGTGTTGACATCAATACTGCTGGGTGGGGAATTTTGGGTCCACACATATTGAAGATGCCGCCAAAATTGAGAAAGCCCCGGAGCAACGAATGGACAGATGCACAAAACGAAATGGGAAGGATTCATGAAAAAGGACATTTTGAGAAATGCATGTCATCTACGTACGTGTAGATTGTCCAGGATTATGAACTGCACATTTGCTTGAAGGAGGCAAAAGTTGCTCCCAGAGAATAATCCAGGCCAGATCCTGCCTCCCATTGTGGGCAGCTACTCTCACTGTAACAAAAGCAGCAGTCCTTCTCCCGTTCACGGTGAAACCCTTTTTGAAATTTGCACCTTCTTACAGAATTCTCTACCAGCTGATGATTTCCGGACCATAAATCAAAGTGACCACACCTGTTTGATTAATGACAACACAATAGACATGTGGAGGCAAAAGCTTTCTGAAAGAAATAACTCTAATTCAGTGAAGTAGGTTCACTTCTGTTCAATTTGTAAAGAATTATTGTGATGGTGGGCAAGGACGTAACCTCTGGCTTTCTTTGTTGGCTTGTTGAATCAATTTAGTCGACCTTCCAAATGTTAATCGGTTTCACAAATTGTGGACTTGTGGTTTAGCAGCTCTTTTGACCTCAATGTGTCCCATGTCCAGCCTGGTGCTTATAACCGCTCTACCGAACTGTGTCTCTTAAGAGTATAATACTTAATTCATACATAATAGTATAGTTTAGAAGAATGATGTCAAGCTTTTCAATAAAATCTTCAACATGTTTTAATGGTGTGGCGCAAATATTTGTTCATCAGATTTTTAGCCCAAATATTTCCAATCACTTACCAAATTCTTCTCTGCTGAACTAAAGAACCCATAAATTCTGATTCTGATTTGGCATCTTGAGATAAGTTGTGGCTAGTCTATCTTAAGTCAGAGTGTTAAAAGTAAAGGCAATTGAATAGATCAGAGAAGACCAGGTAGATAATAATAGGTTTAGTTACTACATTAATCCATAATCTGATTTGATTAGTTTTGGTTATCATGTCATATGAACTCAGTTTGTTAGAATTTGTGAATAGTGGTTTATAGCTTATTATGTAATCACAGCCAATTTCAGCTATGTCAGGAAACCACGGATAAGCAAATCAAGGCAGTATATGAAAAATTAGATGTGATTCCTAAGCAGTGTAGGCTTTAACCAGTTTTCTTGTCTTTTGCTTACTTGCTAAGTAGTGAGGTCGTACAGATCTTATCTTCAGCAGCTTGCTGGAATGGAAGCTTTCTTGAAAACAAGTAAGTGACTTAAAATGGAAAAGAAATATTTGACTAACTTTCTGGTTTAGCTTTTGAAATGTTAAGTTTATATAAACCCCTCAACTTGGATCGCTGATAGTTGACTAGATTTGGGTCAGGGAAGAAAGACGTTGTTTTTATAACTTTCCTTTTTATAGTATTTTTAAATAAAGATTATACAGTAATTACTGACTGTAAAAATTTACTAACAGTAGAAATCAGCATAAAGTAAGAAAATAGAAAGAATAGAAGGTGCAGAAAAGGAAGAAAAAACAAAAAGAAATAGAAATTAAAAAAAGAAATGTATAAATACAGTAAAAAACAACATAGGAGTGACCGGTTCCCTTCATCACAAGTATAAACAATGTTAATAAGTTAAAGTATAGCGAATGATCTCTTTTTCCCTTGTCTGATTTCTTATCTAGAAACATATTCACAAAAAAACATTGTCATTTCAGTCCTGGTGTCAGGAGAAATTCGTTAAGAGTTACAGAGACAGGAGTCATGGTGACGCAGTAGTTAGAATGCAGTATTGCAGGCAAACTCTGCCCTCAGCCGGGATGTCAAGGTTCTAGTATTCCTTTCCCTCAAAGTATCTGAGACAGTAATCACCTGCAATGGTTCATTGATTTATTAGAGAAGTAACATCAGGCTAACAAAGACTCCAGAAGACGTGAGAAAACAAAAGCCGTATTGTAAAAGTTCTTTTCCTCAGTCACTCCCACTTCTGGAGGCATCATCTCATAACCAGAACAATCCAGTGTGTTGTCATGGAGAATGGCACATGATAGAACACACCTGTTTTAAATTTAAAAACATTTAACTTTTCTCACAGTCCTCTGCTCTTCTCCCTCCCCTATCCAAAATGACAAATTCACTTAAAGAAACAGGCTTCATTTCTGCCAAGCAAACCCAGGAGGAATTTGACAAAGGAGTTCAATCCTAACCTGCTCAAGGTCCGACTCAGCCTTCCATCCTTCCAAGGTTGGTAAAATGAGGACTCAGATTGTTGGGGGCAATATGCTGACATTTGTAAATCGCTCAGAGAGTGCTGTAAAGCACTGTGAAGCGGTATATAAGTCTAAGTGCTATTGATATTGCTAAGTGCAATCTATTTTAACCGTGATCAAAGAAACCTATTTTTTATTCCTTCCTTTTACTTCTAACAATGTCATTTCAAATAATGTTGCAGAACTTGATTTCTTTTCCTTTTTTTATTGTCCCTTCTCTTGTGATTCTTGAAAACATTAACAATCTTGCAAATCCAGTATAGGAGACTTATCCAGGTTACTTTGTTGGTTTATTGTTTGCATATTCCCTTTAATTCTTATGTTTCTTATTATATCTAGTATGACTTCTTTTTCTATGTCATTCTTGTGGTCTGACATTTGTAAATCCACTTTCAATTCAGTCTTGATCAGGTAGAACATGATCCTCTGTCATATGTTTTAGACACAATTTTTCCATAGAGGCAGATGTCTCTGTCAACAGTATTAAAAATAAACTGAGTCCATTGTACAAAAATATTCTTCAGTATATCCACGTTAGAACATTCTGGTTCTATAGCTTCCTGATACATGAAGGAGGCAGAATTTTTTTAAAAGGGGGGGAGAAGCATCTGCCTGTCACAGAGCTGCTGTTCTTCATATCTTACAGGAAAAAGCAAAAGATTCCTATGATAACTTACATCTAATATATGGGTAGGGAAGATGGGAAAGTGAGCCAGATTTTGGCTGAACTGCCATGTTGCCAGAAGTCTATGTGTCCAGACTGGTTAACGTGGACTTCCAGAAACTGCTTATCTCTATTGCCTGTGTTGTTATGGCAATAGTACTTATGTCTCGGAAGCTATGTTTAGCTCTCTATCTGCATGCTTTAGCAGGGAACTAGTAAAAAATAATATGTGATTAAATGGAGTCTCCACTTCTGTCAAAAGAACATCTGCTGTAGTTGCAGTTGCTAATTACTGACTCAATAGTTTTCTTGCAAGTAGTTTTCTTATCTCACTGATAAGAAACACAAGGTTGGTATTTGGTCCTGACAACTCATGAAAGTTCCCTTTCATTGCAAAATGTTGTAGACACTAAGCTGTGGAGATGTCTAATACAACCCATCATGGATATACAATGCAGTTATGTTATCTGTAATGTTGCAGATCCTTTTGCTCCTCTCCTCGTATCTAATAAGGGGCGTCATTTGGTATTAAAATTTGTTCTAATCTGTCATAAAGTTGACCTAGAATTACATTTTGCTTTTTGTTGGTAGCATAGTGTTTCTGCCTTCAAAACTGAGCAAGTCTAAAGGGGAGAAAAACCCAAAATTTGATAAAATATATCATTAAGTAAGGGCAAAATATTTTAAACTCAAGCTGCTTTGAATCCACTGACTGTTCCATGTTTGGAAAAGATGCTTTGTATTCAAAATACTTTGAGTTGAACTTTATACATTTGTAGTTGACTGGATTCTAACTGGAATTTAGGAATATTGAATCCTGAGAAAAATGATTTTTTTTTTTATCTTTGGTTCCTGATCAGAGACTTTTGTCTAATTTGATAGGTATTCTAAATGATATCTGTATGAGAGCTTTGAGTCATATATGCTTATAAGCAATAAAATAAAATATCAGCTTGTTGATTTCACTTTCAGATCTTTGCATGCCTAAATTCTCCGTTTTAAAGAAAATATGATATAAATGTGCTTAAATTCTTCTCTAGAATAGATGAACATTTTAAAACGAGTCCCAAAGTCCCAGGGATTGACTTGAATTGCACCAGAGTGATGTTTAATAAGCTAATGACATCTCAGCATTCTCCACTGCGTGACCAGGTACTGAAACTTCTTGTAATAGTCTTAAGGCAAGTGTTTGCTTCCTTCTGGGAGATTTTAAAGAGAAAACTCAAGATTAAACTAATTTCCTCAACTTGCAACCTGGTAGATTGTGGGAATGTCTAGGGGACATTAGGTTGAGGAAGCTTGAATGGAAACTTCAAAGAATCATTAGTGCATTAGTGCAAATTAAACTGTTGGGATTGATTCTGGCACAATCATATCAATTGTTTCCCCTTGATAAGAATTATGTGTTTTACCTCTAATACATGTCTGGATACTCATCCCATTGCTTTTTGCCCCCTGAAATTTGAAGCTAATCTCAAATTTGAAATTAAATAATCAAGGAAAGAACCAACCTACCGGTAGAACTGAGGAGAAATTTCCTGACAGTTAGAACAATTAATCCGTGGAACGACTTGCCTCCAGAAGTTGTGGATGCTCCAGCATTGAAGATTTTAAAGAAGAGATTGGACAACTGTTAGTCTGAAACGGTATAGGACTTCTAGCTTGAGCAAGGGGTTGGACTAGAAGACCTCCAAGGTCCCTTCAACTCTGTTATTCTGTTCTGCTCTGGAAAAAAAGGTTTAGAAAATAATTCTAAATTACGACCCATCCAGTTTCAGAGATGCCATGAAGCCAATTCTGGCTTGAGTTTTTGAAGACTTGCCACACAGAGATTCCTACAGGAGCACATTGTCAATACGATGAAAGCAACGTAATGCTGCTGCGACATAAGCTCCATCCGTTCTTTTCGTAGGTGGAACTTATATTATGATAGAATGTCATTTCTACTAGGTAGACCAGGAAATAAAGACAAAATACTTCTATCCGTATTGGCTACAATGACGAAATCTTGGAAGACTTATTGAAAAAAGACTGTCAATCTTTCTCTATAGAAAGGGTTTTATTTTACCAAACCATTCTGTACAAGATCCATGTCGTGCAGCCTCCTAGCCTTTTTTTTAACGCGCTATTAATGCAATTCCAGTGGGCAAAGTAGTTGTGCGGATTGCGTCATTCATTATCTTGTTGATACAATTCTGCCAGCAGAAGAAGCCTCCCTATATTTCTGCTTCTAGGTTCCTTGTGTTTATGGGGAAGATATGCTGAGATCAAGTAGGCCTATATATCCATACATAGCTACCGTGCTTCAAACCATTGTGAACTTTATGCTGTCTGGTTGTGCAAAGTGTTAAAATTGCCTTCCAACTGACTGTGGTTACAGTTTTATAGCGAAGTTTTTCTTTTGGGCCTACCAGGGGCAGAACTGAATCCCTCCCTCTGCCTCCTCTTTATGGACAGGATGGTAGAACAATTGAGATGCTTCAGGTCTTCACAGAATTCAAAGGACTTAAGTAAATGACTTGTCTGTTTCAGTTTCTTGGGTTGAATTCCTGATACCAGAATTCATCATCATCAATAAGAGCCATTGTCTATCCACTGCAGAATCAAGGCCTTTTCTGCATGTTTCCAACCAATACGGTCTTGACTCAGTTGGGCCTGCAATACTTGCTGTTGTCATCGATCCATCTTGTTTTACGTCTTTTTCCTGAATGATTTTTATCAAGTGGAATCCATTCTATGACTGCCTTAGTCCACCTGCCATCAGTTCTTCTGATGACTACCAGAATGAAGCTGTACTAAGCTCTAGAAGCTACAAGCATAATAGAAGAGCTAGTAATAAGAGCTATAATCCATGCCTAATTTTTCTTTCTTCTTTTTACAGATCCTGAAGAGCTTTGAAAGTTTTTTGATCCCTCAACTGCCTAGCTCCCCGCCAGATGTTGAAGCCATGAGAATCTATCTAATTCTTCCGGAATGCCCTCTCTTTCAAGACTCCAAATATTATGTAACCTTAACGCTTCCTTTGGCAACGGCCGTACTGCGCCTGGACAAAAATCCCAGCAAAGTTTTAGGTAGAAGATGTGTACCTCTTTTCCGGGAGTGGACTCTCTTACACTGATTTGAGGACAAAATAAGTCACAAAATATATTTTATATCAGAGGTCTCCAACCTTGGTCCCTTGAAGTCCACAAGCCTTAAAGGGACTAAGGTTGGAGACCTCTGTTTTATATCAATTCTGTGAAATGCTAGGAAATACTGCCACTTAGTCTTCAGCCCAGTTAAGTCTTCTGATGGCTTTCTCTTAAATTCCTTGGTTAACCTGGGTTGACAGTGAGAGCTTGATTGTATATTACATCTACGGCACTTTCTTGAGGAGAGAACTTCCCCATAGAAACCACGTAGTAATATTGTGATCTTTTTTAGTTGTGGACATTATCAATGGTGCTTTTATGACATCACTTTCCATTTCACCCATCTTGACTATCACCTCAAACTTTCTTGCATGTGCAGCAACCAACACATTTTTCCAGGGGTTAGGGTTAGGGACAAAAAGGAGGTCAGTGATGACGAGATGAAATGAAATCGAGGGATAAAGTGAACACAGAATTCATCTTCTTCAGCTGTTAGTTGCTTTTTAGATCACACTTCCAAATTCCTCTGTCTCCTTGCATTTTTATCATCATTTAGAACCTTAACTGAAGCTCTAACCTCACAATAATAATGCATACCAGTAGTCTCATCCCGTGCCTTTCAAATCTCTTCCAAATTACCATTCCCTCATCTTTGTTTCATAAAACAAACATAGAAGAGGAGTTTGGTTGTTGAAAGTTGAATCATGAAGCTAAACAGGAGACACCAAATGAATGATCTCCAAACTAGTGAAGGAAATGACGTCAAATTTCACTGTCCCTTTTAAGACATGTTAATATTGCTGATCAGAAATCTAACATTTCGAATCATAGCCTTGGGGATGGTTGTGTAAAGATGGCACCATTATCTGTGGAGGCTTTTGAGGCCATGGAAAGTCCCTAAGAAACCAGCCAAATGTACCAAGGGCGGGGCAGACAGTGGGCTTGGCTATGTCTGTACTTCTTTATTTTATTTGCTGTGTGCAGACTTCTGCAGGTGGCTTCTTGGGTGTGATTACAGCAACGGCTAGAAAAGTATAAAATACATGCTTTACCATCTGTTCTGGACTCCCTTCTCTTTAAGGAAGGGGCGTCTTTGTTCAGCTGAATAAAAAGTATAGCTTATTAAGGCAAATACTGGGAATCTGTCTTTATTACAGCGAGTCACACTTGAGACCCTGCAATACAGAACATCCCCTTTGCAAAATGTTGCATTGATATTGCCTTGGCGAAGGATGCTTTTCGGTGATGCAAGACTATTTTTTAGCTGTTAATATGTAGGAAATGACCAGGCTGAGCCCGAGGGAGGGGTCAAATGTGTCCTTGGTCATGAGTCCCTTTGCGCCCACGAAAGATCTAAGTCCAACCCACCTTGAATTCTTTTCCATTCTTAATTCCCGCTAATTTCCCTTGACCATTAGTAGTTCAGATTCTTGTAGAGAGCTTAAGATTACAGTAATTCTTTATGAAGATTTGAACTGCCTGGATCTCCTGGTTTCTCTGGTGCTTAACAGAATCGTCCTTAGTGCCAGCAGAATCTTGCTAATCCAATTTGCAGTCTATTGAGTTTTTTTTCCTCTTGGATTTTTGTGATCCATTGCAGGGCTCTACATAGCAAGCGGATTGTATGAAGTGTTTTCTCTCTATTCAGGCAGTTTCAACAACATGATAGTGTTAAAACTCATGGAAGGCATTCAGATTTAAGAGCAGTTTGAAGATGTATGGACTTCAACTCCCAGAATTCCTCAGCCAGCCATGCTGACTAGGGAATTTTGGGAGTCACAGTATGTGCATTTTTTAGATGCCAAGGCTAGGAAACACTTCCTAGACCCTGTTGATAAAAAATGAGGCCAGCAGCCATCTTGTTGGTAGTTCATTCAATTTCCCTCATTATAATACTGAAGTCAATAACCCGTTTTGTTTTATGTAATCTTATTTAGATAACTGGTGGTCTCAGATATGCCCAGATTATTTCTTGAGGCTAGTGGATCTTTATAAAGATGCCGTGGTTTATCTCTTGAATGGGAAAAAAACACTGCAGCTCCCGGTCTTATACAGCAATTACATCACAGCTGCATTAAAACTTCTGGAGAAATTACATAAAGTAAGAAAAGAATTCTGTGAGTCTGTATACATTGCTCTCCAGTGATGGTGATGCTCCTGGTGGTTTTTCCATCAAACATTTGTAATTTGCATTTTTTCATTGTATATATAAAGCTCCTTGCATCCTGAATTGTATGGGTTTCCATACTTTGAAAATATATAATGCAGAGTATAAATTTGAAGACATTGCATATTTGACTGTAGATTTATGTTCATCTACATACATGGTGCAATATTGCAACTTGTGTTTGCCCTTATGCCAGCTAACGTAAGATTTGTGGTGGACAGCACAGCCATAATTTTATTGTCTACAGCTTTTTAGTTCCATCATTAGTAAATGTGACTTTTAAATTAAACTGAATGAAAAATTGATTGGTCGGTCGGTTGATAAAGTGCCATCAAGTCAATGTTAACTCTCAGCTAAAATACATGGATAGATTTTCCTTAGAATAATCTTCCTGCAAATTGATTTTAGCACTCTTAGTGGTGTTTTGATTGCTGTCATTTTATACCTACTTTGCCTTTCCTGAAACTATTTAAAAAATGAAAGAAAGGAGGTCAGTAGTTGTGAAATGGCCCATGATACTTTGGCCAAAAAAAAAAGGAGAAATAATAATTATCGAGGGCAGATAATGAATAATAGTTTATTTTATTAAGAAAAATGACATGCAATAAACAGAGAAATGGTTGAAAACGGGAATGCATTTTTTCCCTTGACTTTAAAAAAATAGTGTGCAAATTGATATGCGAGCTGTGAGTAGTCCTTGACTTATAACCATTTGTTCAGCCACCAATGGCAGTGAAAATGGTGATTTAAGACCCCCTACGACAATGGCAGCATCCTCATGGTCATGTGATCAAAATCCAGGGATTGGCAGCTGTCATGTATTTA
The DNA here is from genome assembly GCA_032468095.1 of Pareas carinatus. Lineage (NCBI taxonomy): Eukaryota > Metazoa > Chordata > Lepidosauria > Squamata > Pareidae > Pareas > Pareas carinatus. Next base: position 254,761 of record JANHFO010009699.1, on the reverse strand, counting down.
TGGCAGTTGTAGTGCCCATTTGCAACCTTCCTTGCCAGCTTACAACAACGAGTCAATGGGGGAAGCTAGATTTGCTTAACGACCGTGTGATTCACTTAACAACTGGAGTGATTTGCTTAACAACCATAGAAAAAAGATCATAAAATCAGGTTCACCTCAGTCAACCACCACCCTGCTTAGACGTTCTGGCCCCAATTGAGGTCATAAGTGAAGGACTTCCTGTAGAGGATATTAACTTAATGGGAAACCAGATATGACCAAGTCTTCCTTTCTTACAATTAACCATCTTTTGAGGATTTGTAATCATGCTATGAAGAAATTGTTTATTGCATTATTCTGATCTATTCATTTGTTTTTCCCCCATATCAGGTAAATCAGAAAGCTAACCACATAGAATATGACAAATTTTATATCCCAGAGATTTCTAATCTGATAGATATTCAAGAAGACTACCTGATGTGGGTTTTGCATCAAGCAAGAGTGGTAAGAAGCTTCGTTTCATTGCCAAGCTAAATAATGCTCCAGGAACTAGTTGAGTGTTTGGTTCTAATGTTCTGTGCACCCTGAATCAAAATCAAACATCACCCAACTGTAAATTCTGAAAAGGTTTTAGGCAATATGACTCCTGTTTATGACAGTTGCAATGTTCTGGGGTCATGAGATCATCTTTCACGAACTTCTGACCAGCAAAATCAATGGGGAAGCCAGATTCACCTAACAATCGTGTTGCTAACTTAACAACTGTAGTGAATCATTTGACCACTGTGAGAAGAAAAGTTGTAAAATGGGACAAAGCTCACTTAGCAAGTGTCTCGGTTAGCAACAGAAATCTTGGGCTCAACTCTGGTTGTACATCGAGGACTTACCCATATTCCATGTGCTCCTCGAAGAGTACATAGCAAACATCTCTTGGGACGGCTAAGTGGAGCAGTAATTCATTTGCAATCTTGGCCTTGGCTCTGGCTCAGATTCTTGCTTCCTTTCAGCCTGACCAACTCAATAGACCAACTCAATAGAGTTGGTCTACGAGGAAGAATAACATGTACCGGTATGTGTCCTGATGACTGTTGAGGAGGAAGAGTAGAATAGAAAGGTAATTCATGAACAATGCACTTGTAGGAAGCTCATGCTGTTTGTGTTTCTTTTTCTTCTCTCCCTTTTCCCTCGCACAGAAAGTGAGGCCATCTATCATGCAGGTAAGCATTCCCGTTACTCTTGCCAAAGCCGTTCTCAATGGGTTTTGAAAATGCATTCAGTTGGACTGTTCCTTCTGTCTGTTCTTTCCAGGATTCTGTGACTCTGTGCTCTTATCCTTTTATCTTTGATGCACAAGCCAAGACGAAGATGTTGCAGACAGATGCTAAACTCCAGATGCAGGTAGGGTGCCTTCTTTCGGTCTGTCTGTCTTTTCTTTTTGCCCCTCCAGGTGGGATGATTGGTTTCTGGGTCAGCCTTATCACAAATGGGTTTGAGAGCAATAGGTTGGAAGCGATGGTTTCTTCATTCAATCCAGGCTAAACTAGATGGATTGATTTGCCTTTGGAAATAGATAGATCTTCATTTACATCAGTTGTAGGTCTTATTTTCGGAGGATGCCTTATTTTCTGGGAAACACGGTAGTTGCTAAAAACCTGGTTGTATCTACTTTTATATTTCTTTAAACATTTATCTTCAGGGTAGAAAATGTAAAAAAAAACCTGAAACGTTCTGTTCTTTAACAGTGTGTGCCTTCATTTTTAACAGATTGTCTGGAGGCAGTGTGGAATCTTATACCAAAGTTTTGGGACATTATTTTGTGTGTGTATCTGGGTGAAATGGTGCTCTGCCGGAAGTGAGCAGAACAATATTTTTACAGTACAGTACAGTTAAATTCTGCCTTTTGCTGGATAGAAATTCATCCTGAGTCACTGTTTGCACTTCCAGGAGATGGCACTAGTGCAAAGAAGAATCCACCTTGTTTTCCTCAAAGCAGAGGTCTCCAGCCTTGGCCACCATGCTGGCTGAGGAATTCTGGGAGTTGAAATTTTGTTTTGTTTTATTTTATTTTTATTTATTTTTATTTATTTTTATTTATTTAGTCAAGCATGTATGAGAAAAACAAGTATAAATAAGAACATACTGTATAAACATATAGGTATAAACAGGTATAAGCATATGCATAATAAATGAGTACGAACAAATGGGGACAGTAGGACAGACACGCTGGCGCACCTATGCACGCCCCTTTACAGACCTCTTAGGAATGGAGTGAGGTCCATGGTAGACAGTTTAAGGTTAAAGTTTAGGGAGTTTGATGATGTAACAACAGCATCAGGTAGTGAGTTCCAGGCATTGACCACTCGAGGAGAGAACCTAGTCAAAAGGACGGCTTAAAGACTAATCATCTCAGTTCTTTAAAGTTGAGCTTCTCTTAATGACTTATGGACATGAAGATTTTCGTGGCAACCAAATAGAAGTGGCGTCCCAGTATCTTGTGTCCCCCCCCCCCAGTTTGTTACTGTAGCCTACAAACTGATTTGGCTTCTGGTGGTCTCCCATCCTAGAAAACAGACTTGTTAGA
>JANHFO010009699.1:222305-233097 GCA_032468095.1 Pareas carinatus | reverse complement strand
AGATACTGAAACACTGCTGTCATGTCTGAACTGGTTGAATTGGTCTCGGCTTGAAATCATTAAGCCTTTCTTCCTCCATCTGCTGACTTTCGGAAGTTGAAGTCCAATGGAACTGGAGAAAATTGGGTTGGGGAAACTGGGATATGCCTTAGAAGATTTTTAACATTCTGGCATTCTTTTGTGGAAGTAGATAAATACTCATTTTGGCAGAAAGGAAGATCACATGTTTTCTAGTCTCTTTCCAAGGCAGATTTCAGCTTGACTAATCTCTGAGTGACATACAGGTGGCTGGCACTAAGATATGTTTTGGCGTCTTTTTCACCGTTGAATACCAGTGCTGGGAAGCACAGAATAATCCCAAGAAACACTCTTACAATTTTCCCGTAATACCTCAGAGCTTTCATTTCTGACAGGATTTACTTTTGGAAACACAATGAACATTTGTTGTATTGTTGCAACTAAGCTTCTCTGGGATATGAAAGACTCATATGGATGTGGATGGCCTGTGCGGGATTATATCACAGAGATCAGCAACCCAAGTGAAAGTCAGCAAAATTGTGAAAAACTGAGGGACTATGCAATAACATCATTTCTAGATACATTTTCCTATCCCAGCAGAGCAAAACACCACACCTCATACACTCAGGGTGACAATGCAGAAAGTTCAATTCTTTTCAGCATGGTTGCCAGTAAATTGAATTGCCTTGCAGCTGAGAACTGTGCTATATTGCTCACTCGCAAACACGCACACACGTAACCATGGTTTAGTGAGTTTATTAATATTCCCCAACAATTCCCTTCATCAGAACACCAGAACTGTCCCAATTAAGTCTAGCCAACAAGAAGTCCAAAGCTAGTCCACAAAAGAATGGCCAACTGTCTCTCTCAGCAATGGAGATTTGTGATTCAATTGTGGTCATTAAGTGGACTACTTGTAATCAAATGAATTGTCCATGAGGTCACCATAAGTTTGAGTTTGACATGAAGGAGACCTAATCTTTTTATGAAGAAAGATGTTATAATAAAATTACTTTAGCATAGGAATGGACTTCAGTCTTTTTTTAATTAGTTTTTTTTAATTAGTTTGCTACCTAAAATAAGATTTGTCCCCTTGAAGATTAAAGAAATGGAGCGTTTCAATCAAGTGACTATGGGAAGGGAATGCTGCAACAGTCATAAGTCACTTTTTTCAGTGCTGTTGTAACTTTGGATAATCACTAAATGAATTGTAAGTTAAGGGCTATCTGTACAGCAGCATGGAAAATGCTAGATCCCCATACCCAACTCCAGGAATGTGTTTAAAAGTGGTGCTTTTCTATGATGCCATTGCAATTTTCCTGACCTCCTAACACAAGCAATAAAGGTCAAAAACATGGGAGAGGCACCAGAGTGGCAGACTAATGTAGGCCTTAGCTCTTGAAGAACAGATGAGACTGCGACACAATCTCCCATGGAAACCAGCAGATAAGTAACTGTGATATTTTACGATTTATTTATTCCATCTGTTTGCTGCAAATCTTTCAGAAACTCTTAGTGGCTTACCAGAATAGAAAATGTACAATGAAACATTTCAAAGTCCATAATAATGTTTCCAAAACAATCCCTCCCACCCACCACTTCGCACAAGTAATCTAACTGTCCTTTGCTGTTCCTGCCTGCTCTCTGCCCTGTGTGTTCTTGGATCAGGTGCAGAAGGCAGTTCCACATCCCTGACTAGCTGCAGCTGCATGCTTTCCCCATCTGAAGCCTCAGGGCTGTCCTTCTGCAGCAGTGCTTCAGCCAAATCCCTCTCAGATGGCTGCTTGGAGTCATTGGCTGACTCCCCTCTGGATATGCCAGGAACTGGTTCACCCTCCCGAGCTGACATCTGGAGAAGTGCCCAGAGGAATCCACACTGGCACATTCGCAATAGCTGTGACTGTTATGGACCTGATTTCTAAAGAAAAACCTTGAGTGATGACAAAACCGTAGCAACTGTCTAACTTCAGTCACTGTACAGTCTTTGACTTATGACCGGTTGTCTTAAGGACCAAAATTATGACTTAGAATGGACCCTGAAAAGCTACTTGGTTTTAAAGTCCTGATGTTGTTCTCTCCTGCAGCCACACGATTACATTTTGGGAGCTTGGTAACTGGCCTACATTAATGGCCATTTTCAACCCCAACTGTCACATGACTGACGATTTTGCCAGAAACCAGCATTTTATATCCCAGTTTATAGCAAAAACTCAGCTCATAACAAGCAATGGGTTTGCTTAAAAGCTCCTGAAAAACAAAAGGTAGTAAAATCAGGTCGGTTATGTGATGATTTGCTTTATGACTTGTCATGACTCATAATTGCCAGGCTCAATTATGTTTGCAAGTCGAGGACTTCTTTTTTTGCCCATCTCTAGATACCTGGAAAGGGTGCGGTGGCTCGGTGGCTAAGATGCTGAACTTGTCAATTGGGAGATCTGATCCCTAGCGCCGTGTAACAGGGTGAGCTCCCGTTATTCGCCCCAGCTTCTGCCAACCTAGCAGTTCGAAAGCATGTGAAAATGCAAGTAGAAAAATAGGGACCGCTTCAGTAAGTCCTCCGTGCGCATTAGCCTTTCAGTCATGCTGGTCACATGATCGCAGGAATGACTTCAGACAGTGCTGGCTCTTCAGCTTTGAAACGGAGATGGAGCACTGCCCCTAGAGCCGGACACTAGCAAGCATGTGTGGGGGCAACTTTTACCTTTGCCTTTTTTAAGATACCTGGAAAAGATTTCAGCAACATCTCCAACTGACCTCAGAATGGCAGCATTAAGCCGAGTATCATCAGTTCATCGATGGAATTATACTCCTGGTGGGGTCTCCTTGGGGCACAGTGTAAATGCTGAACAGCAAAAAGACCACGGACTGTTGCCTATAGCAACTCAAACTGGGCCAGCTTTCTAGGTCGGCCTTTCCTCCAGATAATTAGCTTCCATTGCATATTTATCTAAGTAGCTTGAGCCCAAAGACCCCAGAATTGGGGCTGCTGGAACCAGTAGATACTGGCAGCAGATGGTTGATGAACTTTCCCTCCTAATGGCAACCAGGGTGCCTCCCAGACAGGGATTTGATGGAGAAACTAAGATTTTGTACCGACTCTCAACTATAAACAGACAGATAAAGGGAAAGGATTATAAATTCCTGGAGAAATACTGGCAGCCCCACTACATTGTTAGCAAGGATTTACGAGACATGCAGTCAAAAATAGTTTATTTCTTTCTTCCATATAAATTCCATCAGGTACAAAAATGCACACGCATAAAGTTTTGTCAATCGGTTTGCATTTTTAAAAAGTTGCAGTGAATTAAATGCAATTCCCCCCCCCCCCTGTGATGTAAACATAGAACTGTTATTCGTCAGTCTCATCAGGGGCATAAAAGCGAATGATCACGCAGGGGGGGAAATGGTATTGTTATATCTGAAACCACAGATGACTTTTGACAAAAGGAATTTTCTACAACTGTATAGTATGATTAAGGATGATTGGCTTTAACTTTTCTACTGTAGTCATGGCTGTTTGCGTATCTAAAATAAAAAAAGGCACACACACTATGAAATCTCTTTGGTACATGGTTCATCAACATTACTGAGAACTGCGAAGTAATGCTGTTCTCTCAACAGTCTGTGCACAGAATTTCTCAGGACTCTGTTCAAAATGCAATTAGACCTTTCAATATACATAGATGTAGACTAGCGATGAAGTATCAAAGCATACATGCATGCTTACAGATCATCGAACAGACAAAAAGATAACTGAAAATATTTTCAGTCACTGTGGAACACCCAAGCAATACTAGAGTTGTTCCAGAGATGGAAAATAACCTGAAGTCTACCTACTTATAAGAAAAACATGGAATGCATCCCCTTTACACTGAAGTTTTCAGGTTTAGGAACCTCTCCTGTATTAGTTTCTTCGCCGTGACATTTCTGACAATCTGTTGGGATAAAGAATAATACTTGGCAGGGATTTGCTTTGGCTATCTTTGATTGCCATTCTTTTAAAATAGTATTTATGGGATGCTTAAAAAAAATATTCACCGCCGTTCAAAAGAGAAACAGAAATCTAATTGGATCAGGGGATAGTGGCTTCCTTTTTAAAAAAAATGGCAGCACTATACAGACAGAATTAACATAGAAAGGGGTGATATAGTTCCAAGAAGGTCCCAGTACCTCTGATTCTGGAGCAGAGCACCAGGAAAGAAAAATAGGAATGGAAAAAGCCAGTTTAGCTGTCTAGATACATTTTAGAAATGGCAATTTCGACAGGGTGCTTCATATATACTGTGCATCCATGTGTCTGTTTATTTGAAAGCTTAAGCATAGGCAGAGAATCTGATAACAATTTGTTCTTTCATAAAGCACAATTTTTAAAGGAGTCCTTAAATATAGGCAGTCCTCAACTTACAACCAAGTGACCCCCAAATTTGTTACTAAGTGACGGTTGCTGACTTTTGCACCATTTTAAGACCTCTCTTGCCACAGCTACGTGAATCCCTGCAGTTGTTAAATTAGTAAACATATTTGTTATTATGAATCTGACTTCTCCATTGACCTGGCTTGTCAAGTCGTAAAAGGGGATCCCATGGACTTAGGACACTGCAACCGTCGCAAATACGAGTCAGTGGTCAAGCGTTTCAATTTTGATCACGTGATCATGAGAAGGTTGCAGTGGTCGCAAGTATGAAAAACGGTCCTCCGTCACTTTTTTAGTGCTGGCGTAACTTCAAACGGTCACTAAAGGAACTGTTGTAAGTTGAGGACTACCTGTACAGACATTTCTTAGCATCCGTTGCTTGGCTGAAAAATGCCACCAGCACGTTTCTTTAGCTACAAAAAGTTCCATGAATCAGAAATGTCAACAAAGCAGCAGCAAAGTAATTAGATCAAAGTTAGCCTTGAGAGCTTTTATATGTCTGCACACCAGTGATGGCAAACCTATGGCACCCGTGCCTCAGTGGGCCCGCCCCGCAGCCTTCCCTGCAAGCACACGAGCCAAGCCGCCCAGCATCACCCCAGAGCTGAGCGTGCTCAGAAAGGAGTAGCGGTGCCAGGCAATGACATCACGAGGCCATGCGCATGCTCAGAGTAGCGGCTCCGGGTGATGACATCATGGAGTCCTGCGCATGCTTAGAAAGAGTAGAGGCCCCAGGCGATGATGTCACGAGTCGTGACTCATTAATCGCGACTCGTCCGGGCACTTGGTGTCTAAAAGGTTAACCATCACTGGTCTACACTATACAGACAAAAACATGAAATTGCTGAGAAAGTATCCTTAGGCTTATAAAGACTATGCACCTTCCTACACAGGATAGGATAAGCTTATTCATTTCTGCTGATATAGCAATATTTCTTGCTTTAATACTCGATTGAGAAGAGTTTTGGTTCAAATTCCAAGGCCACCTTTCACCACCAGAGTTGACCAAGGGAATTCTGAGACCCCGCCCCCTTTTCTCATTCAAAGGTTCTTTACAGGATCCCCATTCTCAGCTAAGTACAGTAGTCCTCGACGTACGACCACAACCGAGACCAAAATTTCCATAAATAAGTGAGAGTTAAGTGAATTTTGCCCCATTTTTACAACCTTCCTAGTCGCCACGGCCCAACGAATCCCTTCAGTTGTTAGTAAGACGGTTCCAAAGTGAATCTTGCTTCCTCGTGGCCTTTGCTTTTAAATTCGCAAAAGGGGGGGTCACATGACCGTGGGACACTGCAACCGTCATAAATACGAACCAGTTGTCAAACTCAATCTGAATTTTGATCATGTGATTTTGAGGATGCTGCAACAGTGGCCAGTGTGAAAAAAGGTCGTAAGTCCATTTTTCAGTGCCGCTGTAACTTTGAACGGTCTCTATTGTCGAGGACTACCTGTATAATGCCAACATTTTGCCTGTTTCTTTCGCCCATTAGCACGAGGAATGGGGAAACCAATAGACGAACCTCAACGCATGGCAGGAATTATTGCTACGGAGTTGACAACTGCATGCATATAAATGGCAAATTGATTTAATATTCTGGTGGTAAAACGATAGCCTGCCTCTTGCCAACTTATCAGAAAGTCCAGCTGTGACCTAATTCAGGTTGACTTGGCCACTTGAGCGTTTAATTACAGACCAATTGAATTTTGCTATGGACACAGGTGCATCATAAACAAATTAAACCTCAAAGTTTAACAACAATTAGAAGACATGCTGGCTGTTCCATGGTTTTTTTTACGTGGGAAAAAAACGTGATTTCCTTGTCCACTCAAGAGTAAGCACATCAGCAAATAACAAGTTTTCCTTTTAATTCTGGGAATAGCTTCCATCTGCAAAAGATTCATTCATTATTAATCTTTGTTTTTAAATGAAGGCTTGCATATCGCCCACCATCCTGAGATGCCTAAATAATTATTCAAAAGGGGACAGATACCTCAACATCATTTTCATTTATACTGTGATCACGTGAGTTTCCAACTGAAATCTTAATCCAGACCCTGAAAATATTTTCATCTTTCTTTTCACACAAATAGTAAGTTTTGGTAAGGAAAGGTCATGTTAAACATAAAGGTATGAAAATAATTACCCCGTTAGTTCTTGAATACTTAGCTGACAGCATACCCCCAGTGAATTAATGAAATGTTTGGGGTCAACATATAGTGATGCGGAGTGGCCTAGTGGTGAAGATGCAAACCTCCCACTCAGAAGGTTGAGAATTCAATCCTAGATAGCGACAGATGTTACTTTCCTAGGGCGTGAAACAAAATCTGCAGTGGTGTCCGGAAGAGCACTTGGTCAGTAAATGCTCAGGTCCATCCAGTTGGTGTGACTCTATCCTGAATTAAGGGATTACAGGGTCGTAAAAAGGGATTTTTATGCAGAGTTATACTTATGGACTTAGAGTACAAAGAGTTTCCTTTTATTCTTCATTTGACAGTGTATTTGCTTTCACAAGCAGCTTATTATGTACCACAACGGGCTAATTCAAGCCACTTTAAGCCTAAAGAATTAGATTTTTGAATCTTTAGGTATATCACATTCATTTGGTTCCCCAACCATTTCGATTGTTTTGGTTGAGCCTAAAATTAATAGTTTTGGATTTGACAATTATATTTTTAACTCAGTTGATTTTCAAGGTGGAAATCATTTAGGCTAAATGCTGATGTTATTCACTGTATCAAAGATGTACAAGAATTCCCTAATGCTGGTGCTTCGAAGGGAGTGCATCTATTACAATAAATGCACTTTCCAATAAGCCACCTACTTCGTGCTAGGCAATTTTTAAGGTTTTTAAGACCTTTTTCCTTCCTTTAAAAATGGCATAATAGAAAAGTCAGGTAGATGAAATGTTTTTTTCCTTTATTTAGGTACAGATTTGGTTTTTTTAAAAAAAGAAATTCTGTTTTCCATTTTCTAAAAAAATATATGATTCTTTCTAAAGTGCATTGTTCTACTACCTACCGTTTTGCTCAAGAGGTTTGAAAGTATACACCAATGTCAAAGCCATACAGACCTTCAACTAAACACGAACAGAAAAAAACCCAACCCCTGATCAAGATCAGCACTTGATTTAGCAGATTCACCACCTATCTGGGGTAACAAAAATTATAAGTGTACGAGACAAACTGTCCTTGTTATTAATTTCATTTCACCCTTTTGCATCAAATCGATTTGCTGAGAAATCTCGGCGCGTTTACCACAGAATATGCTGGAGAAAATTCTCAGAAAAATTGGCAGGCCACCAATAAACCAGATTCCATTAGTGTCTGACACAAAACAAGGCTGGATTGTAGATACATCATTATTGCAGAAGAAACTCAAGTGATAATCTTCTGCTTTTCAAGGATGCTCATCCATTATTCCCGATCTTCACATCAAGGACAAAGATGAAGTATTATAAATCCCTCCCAGTGTCTGAAACCCACAATTGTATCAGAATAACCTTGGCTAAGATCATTCCAGTTCTTATCTTCCTACCCTTGAGGACAGTATCATTAACTAAGCCCAGTTTCTCCAAAGTCCACTTCCACAATGTTTTTTTCTTTCTTCCAGGTCAAACAGATGTAGGAGTTGTGTGAATAACCATTTCTGAAAAAAACCATTAGTAAGAAAGTGTGTTTTCTTTTCTTTCTTTCTTTTAAAAAGAAGCCGTATTGAAAGCCAAGGCAGTCATTACGAGTTCTCCACCATTTGGCAATTCAGCTTTCAGTTGGGAGCACGTTACAAAAACTACATACCAACAGTAACAAAGAAAAAAAACCTGCACTCAAATATGAGATTTGAGAGGGACTTTCCTCTCTCCGAATTGTCTCAGAACATACATCCTTATTAAAGCAGACCTGATTGTTTTATTGGTCTGAAAATTACAGGCAATTATTTGGAGATTCATGAGAACTCTAGCTAGATCACTTTTCTTACGTTGATGCTCCAAAGACGATAAAAATTGAGGTTTTTTTTTCCATTTTTTGTTTAGTCCAAGCAATTGCAGGTCACCAACAGATGAAATCAAAAAGGAACCTTGTGGCGCAGAGTCTTTTTTAGTGGTCAACACCCTCCTGGCCTTGCCAGCCCGGATGGCAGAACAGGTCACAAGTCTGAAGAAAGATGCAGGACCCTCCCTCCTTCACACCCCGCCATCTTCTGCCAGCCACAGTCAGGGAGAGCCACCAAAGCCCTTTGTGGTATTAGGCTCTTGCTGAGTTCTTTGTGTTATTTGGCTGCATCGACATCTTAACATTACTGGCAAATCCAGCGTAGCTTTATTACATGATCTTGGAACTTAAATCTCTTTTGCTGATGAGGACTTCCAGCAGCCTCAGCTTGGCCTTAACCTGCTTGTATTCGCTATATTCTTCAGCCATGGGAAGACGGTCTTCTTTCTGGACATTTCTGAAAAAGGACAACCGGATAACACAGATCAGCTTCCTGTATCGATTAGAGGGAGTCCTCAACTTACTATGGAGCCCTAAATTTCTGTTGTGACCGTTGTTGAGTTTTGCCCCATTTTACGACCCTTCTCGCCACAATTGTTAAGTGAACCACTGCCGTTGTTAAGTTAGTAACACGATTGTTAAGTGAATCCGACTGGCCCATTGACTTTGCTTGTCAGAAGGTCGCAAAAGGGATCACATGGCCCCCAGGGCACAGCAACCGTCATAAATAGGAGCCACTAGCCACTTGCCAGGTGTACGAATTTTGATGACCCCTGACCCTTGGGATGTCGCCATGGTGGTGAATGTGAAAAATGGCCCTGTCACTTTTTTTCCCAAGTGCTGTTGGAACTGTGAACGGTCACTGAATGAATGGCTGTAAGTCGAGGACTGCCTGCGTGTCCTTAATGGCACATTTAACAACTTTTGGAATCAGAGAAAACAGGAGATTACATTTAAGCATGTCCTGGTTGGGGAGAGGGGAAGGTGGTTTGGGAAATTGAACTGACAATTGAAATGTGTGTCCCACCCCACTTTGGTGGAAGGAAGTAGATCTTCTGAATATTAAAGAATGACAATTGATACAATCCCTATAAAAAAATTAACAAGCAGAGCAGGAAAAGAGGACAGACAAGACACATCTTCGCCAAACTTCTAGTTGCCAGCTAGTGCAAAGTACATTGCTGATTCTTTAAGGGAAAAAAAATCTTTAGTTTCCCATATTGCAATGTTGCAATGTTGTAAGTGAAGCTGTTAAGTGAAGCTGTATATTTGAAGCTTATTACATACTTTGTTATAATCTTCTGACATTGAGATAGGTGGAGTTCATTAGCCCAAGGTATAATTTATTTGTATAGCTTTAAAAAGACATGGAACAATTCCTGGAGGACAGCTCTACCAATATTCCATGCCACCTCTTTGTGCGGAGTACAACACTAAATGCCAGTTGGAGGGAAAAGTAAGGCAGGAGAGAAGTGTCTTACACTTCTCTCTTCTGCTTACGGCCACCTCATAGGCCTTTGATTGGCCAGCGAGAATCAAAAAGATCTTTATTTTAGAGGTTAATACAGTATGGTATACAGAAGATTAGTAAGCAGGGCCTTGGCGAGAAGTTAAAAGTAAGATAACATGCAACATCAATTAGCCCAGGATTGGGATAGGAAAAGAGGGTGGCAGTTACCTTCCATTTTGTCGGAAAAAATTGTCTTCAAAATCTCTCAATTTTTTTCTGATCTTCTTTTTATCTTCCCTGACTTCTTGAAGCTGCTCCACAAGTTCTCGCCTACAAAATTAAGGAAAACAAGCAGTCCAATATTAAAAAAAAGAAAAAACAAAAAAACATGAAAACAAGGGGGGAAAAAGAGATATACTTCTCCCAAGTAATGTTTTTGTCAGAAAAAACCCCCCCAAAGTGTATTGTTTACTTTTTAAGAAATAAAACTCAGTATACTACTGAGAACAACATCGTAAAAGGGCATTATATTTTAACTCTATTAAATTGTAAAATCGTGTTATTAAATTTTCATATTAAAGCCCAGGGAACTTTTAGCTGCACAATCTTCAGTGTCAGAATTCAGCTAACTTCACAATTCTATTCACAGGTATTTCTCGACTTACGACCACGACTGAACCCAAAAATTCTGCTGTTAAACAAGGTAGTTGTTAAATGACTTTTGCCCCATGCTGCGAACTTTTTCAACACAGTTGCCATGAATCACGGCAGTTTGTTAAGTTAGCAACACAATTTTGCTACGTGAATCTGACTCCCCCCCCCCCGCATTGACTTTGCTTGTCAGAAGGTCTCAAAAGTTGATCACCTGGGACACTGCAACTGTGATGAATGCATACTGGTCGCCAAGCAACGGAATT
>JANHFO010009699.1:196535-209261 GCA_032468095.1 Pareas carinatus | reverse complement strand
TATAACAGCTGATCCCTTTTTGCAACCTCCTGACAAGCAAAGGCAGTGGGGAAACCGGATTCACTTAACAATTGGGTGACTAACTTATCAACCGCAGTGAATCACTTAACAACTGTGGCAGGAAAGATCATAAAATGGAGCAAAACTCGCTTAACAAATGTCTCACTTAACAGCTTGAGCTCAATTGTGGTTGTAAGTTGAGGACTACTTGTGTTAGTGCCCATTAAGCTCTTAATTCTGCATTAGTCGAAAGTTTCAAAGTCAAAAATATCGCATTACTCCAATACTTATTATTACACGAATTAACTATCCACTAATGTAAATTGGGTGATACTTGTTAGTTCTGGATCCTTGGTAGAATTAGAAATCAAGGAAGAGCGTAGCTGAAGAAATGGGTTATTTTTAAGGGCAACAAACAGATTGCAGATAGTTTGGCGGTTATGATGTTTATGTTCACTTCTCAACCTATCTGCCCTTTTGCTACATTTTCAAAATTCAGAATATATCTGCTTCTAAACAGCAAAGACTTGGGAGAACTATATTTGGCCAGAGGGAAGGCATTTTAGACGAACGGTTTTTATAACTTCTGAAATTTCTGCCCTTCAAAAGTCAAACGAATGTTTATGAGCTTACACAGTATTCCCATGGGATATACTAAGACTTAAGAGAGTCTGGAAGGAAATACTATTTTGAATTCTCCCACAGCCATGTTCTCACCACTTTGCAATATAGCACTGCCAAATCTATTCCTTCCTAAAGCAATATCCCAAGCAGAAAACACTTCCAAAAACCCCAGGTCTTTGCCTTCCTTTGCTTTAGTTTTCTTGCCCAATACTTCTTAGATTTTTAGTAGTGAATAAAAGCTATTTTAGATATTAATATCAACATGCTGTGAGATTTGATAATCTAGTACAAAGTTCTCCAATCCCAGTTCATGGATCGGCACCAGCCCACGGCATGCCAGCAACCAGTCACGAAAACAAGTCAAGCCCCATTCGCAGGATGCAAAAGCACGCCTCTTCCAATCTACAGAAAGACCTATCTTCATGGAACTGGGCCCTAGTGCCCAAAAGATTGGAAGCCACTGATTTAGTGTAATGTTGGCTATTTTTTTAAAAGCAAAATTATTCTACTTTGGGATTTTGCAGATGCCATCAGAGGACTTGTGTGTCATACTGCCTGCAGATGTTGCAATGTGGACTCCTGGCTCCTCAAAAGTCCCCGTGATGATGCAATGAGTGACATAAATGAAAAGGCTGGGAACTTTACAAAAAAAAAGAAAATAAAAAAACGATCCCCTAGAAATTATTTGTAATAATTATAAGCATAATCTGTAGCAGCAAAAGACCTTTGCAGCTAAAAACCTGTATCATGGTTTAGAAAATGACAGACAAAAGACCTGGAAATAGTCTATATCTGTTGATATGCAATATAAAACATTTTTATATTATAACTTTTAAGAATCTATAGGTATACTAAAAGACTCTTCAAATCTTGAGACCACGAGTCTGGGCTTATTATCAGTTGTTCTAAGATGAATACTTTCCTATGCATAGCTTACTCTTAACTGCCTGGCATGCTCTGTTTAACCCTTCTTCTTTCTATTGTGACATCATCAAATCTTGTTCTACTAATGCATCTGTAACCAAGCTCTGGTTACTTTCAAAAGGCCAGGTAAGAGAATTTATCCAGCGTCAATATCCTTCCCTTTTCAATTACTCATTTGTTTCAAATTCAACTCATCCCATTTTTACTTAACAGATACCAGAACCTACTTTCAAAGGACAATCAGAAAGTAATAATTATCTCAATTCTGCCATTTTGCTTAACTGACCAAATTTAAAATACAGGCTATAGGGGAGGTGAGAGAGTAGGAAAACGAGAATGGAAAGTTAGGGAGAACAGCATTTTGGAAGAAACTGAAAGAAATGGTCATACCTTGTGATAATTCCCACTGCATTCTGCAAGAACTCTTATCTACAAGTTGATAGTTTACTAAGCTGGTTTGCATGCTCCTACTTAGCACAGTGGATTAGTTGGTTTACAATTTATGGCTCTGTGATCCCAAAAAAGAATTATGGGGGCAACGATGAAAATTTCCTAATAAACAGGTTAGAAATAAAGAACTGCTGTAAAAGCTCTTTCTGAAGCTTTAGAAGCTAGAGACCCATGTGAAGGTGCTTAAGTTCTGATCATGCACAAGCCACCAACCAATCCTTACATTCCTAAAACTCACTCCGAAATCACTGACTGTCAACTTTCTCTTGTAAGATCACTGGTGCTTTGGCTTACATATTCAGAAAAATCTAGGAATAAGTAGAAATTTACCAGAGCCATACCAATATAAGATGATAATATTGTCCCATGACTAAAACTTCCTGAATGAAAGCAATCTGCCTATCAAGAATGGTCAGCCAGATCTGCTTTAATGCAGGGAATTCTGCTCCCCATATCATGACAGAAGAATACTCAAGGGTCCAGATCTCTTCTTACACAACCTCAGGTTATCTGGTTTGAAGAACAGAATATCAGAGTTGGAGGGGACCTTGGAGGTCTTCTAGTTCAACCCCCTGCTCAAGCAGGAGACACTATACTATTTCAGATAAATATCATTGTTCAATTTTTATAGATGAGTTAAGCCACCCTAAAATACTTACTGCCAATAACCTTGTGTAGCATTTTAATACCCCATCAGGAATAGAACTGAATCAGATGACTATCAAAATTAAGATATTAATTAAAATTTGGGAGGAGTTCAATAGTTTGCCATAATAGTTATCATCTGCTCTTCCGTCTATGATCAACTGCAAGCTCTTTTTTTCCCTAGATTTTGAGTTGACATTCCGCAAACAAAGAACCATTGTGCCTCAAAGATTCCATAGGTCCAGTCTTTCCTCATTTGTCTCTCTCCTTCATATGGGAGATGCAAAGCTTCTGGGCAAAGGCATGAAATGGACAATATTGAGGAGAAAGAAGATAGTAGACATCTTCCATGACAATGAGTCACAGCACAAAGGGGGGAAAAAATTGATCCGGATGAATTTATTCTTAAAAAGTATAGTAGTGGATTTCAGCAACAGTTTACAACTCTAAAAAAGGATTAAAAAAATTAATGATGTTGTAAACTTTCTGTTCAAGGAACTGATCTTCAAGGACAAGATGTTTGATAGAAGTCATTAATGATGGTTGATTGCACAAAGCTCTTCTTCAGAATTTGAAGAAAATATCTACTTGTTACAATACAGATTGGCGGTTTCTTTAAATCTGATCCAACATGGTAACGTTTAGTTATTTACTCTTATAAAATATGCCAGCAAAGGCAAGACAAATAAATCATTCTTATCATTTCTTCTACTCAAACATGACCAGCAATTTTGTTTTACTTTATTCATGTTGAGTTGTGAGGAAGCTGTTTCTTTAGGGGCAAACGTAGTTAAGTATTCAAATAAGAACACAAAAAATATAATTCACTAAACAACATCGTTAGAATGAAAACAACAGTAAAAATAATTCCAGCTTACAGAAGAAAGATGGGGATCCATTGATTTAAAAATAAAGAAGGACATCATGTTCTTTGAGTCCCATTTAACTTCAGTCAAGGAAAAATAAAATTTGAAAGAAGGCTATTTTGCTAGAATTTGAGGTATCACAGAGAAGACTTTGTTTTTTGAGATCACTAACCTAATAAATCTTTCTGGCAAGCACATTAGAGATGAGCAAGTGCCACTACTACTTCTTAAAAACAAAAACAACCCCCAAACCTTTATATAGTCATTCTTTTTTTTTTTTGCTACTTGTTATTTGTAAGGACAAATAACTGGGAGAAAAATCGAAGAAATTTCATATTGTAAAAACAAAACAAAACAAAAAGCACTCTGTAGAAAAAGTTAAATCGCATGTGTTCATGCCATCTGCTATTCGTGCTTATCTAGCACCGTGTAGGTGGTTATTAAAGTGTTAACCTTTGCAATCAAAATGTTCCAGAAAGTGTCAATATTAACAGTGTGGAAGGCATTAAGAGCATGTGAGGTAATGCACCACAAATTTGGGGGACTGAAAGATTTCCTGTCGACTAAGAAAACTATGCCGCCGATCACTAAGTCCTTCACTTAAGTATATTTAATTTGTGAATCTATAAAATATTACCACGCACAGATAACATCTGTGTCATAAAATGCCTCAAGGATATAACAAGCTATACTGAGGGCATAAATTAAAGCACATTATGCATCCCCAGCATAAATTAAAGCTAGCATACGAAAGAGGAAAATGGTAAAGTAGTTTGGGGTAAGTATTGATTTTAACTTTTTCAAGAATACTTCTGTCTACTTCCAAACTTCCCTAATATTATAATTCCTCAGAGTGAAGGACTTTGGAAGATATTTACTTGTTTGTAGAAAGATTCAAAGCAGATATTATGATAGCATCCTTCGAGTATATGAGAAGCTGTTAAAAGAAAAAGGCCTTAATCTTAACTATCCAAAAATGTAGAGCACAGAATAAGGGTTGAAGTTAAAGGAAAGAGTTTGTTGGGCACAAAACAAAACAAATATTCCCATTTGCTTGTATGAGGATAGTGCTGGAATTTGATCTCCTTAACTTTCATCTAAATAAATTGCTACACAATTCTATTTTCTACATTAAGCAACGATTTCAGCAAATGGACTATCAGTATTGATATTACTTACTAATTTTCCACTTTTACTTCTTTGAATTCAGAGACTGTCCAAGATAAGAGTATTAATTCAGTAGAAACTGAGCAAACGTACATGTAGAATATTCAGATTGCTGGCCTACGCCAGTCTATCTCAATCTCAGAAACTTTCAGATGTACGGACTTCAATTCCCCTAATTTAAGTGTACACATCTTAAAGTTGCTGAGGTTGAGAACCATTGGTGTAGGAAACACTATTCCAACACTATCTGTTCAATTATCCATGATTCAGATTAAGGACAATCCATACTACTATTACCTACCTAACAATTAAAGCATGTGTATTTGTCAATTCTTGCTCTGTGTTCCAGAATACATAGATGAGATTATAGTAGATGCCTTTCATGTTCACCGACCTCTCTTTCCACATTATTTTGTTTTATTTTATTATTTATTTATAGATCATATTCAGAAACTGGCCATCACCCTCACGGAGCAAATCTGGGTAGTACATAAATTCTATCATAAAGACCCCATTTCAAATGTTAACTGTATTCCTTGCTCTCACTTCTAAAATGTCCTAAAGTGGAATTTGCTTCAAGCAATGCAATAATTTCAAGAGATTAAGAAAGGAACCATCCATTCTGTAATCTTCCCAAATTCTTCAAAAAAAATAAAATAAGGAAAAAATGTTCCCATTTCTTCCCTGACTGCTATAAAACCCACAGGAATGAATGCTTACCTTTGAAAACATAACAACCAAATCTTCCTTTTGGGAGCAGAACTAATTAGTATATTTAAAAAAATATAAGGAAATAAACATGGCTGGAGGAATGCTTTAGATAGAAGGGAAGAGCATCTAATATATTACCAAACTGTAAAAAGAAAGTTATATCATCTGGTTTATTCCATCACAAATACCCACGGCAGCTGATGGTGCAGGTTTGCATATCAGCAAGTATATTTGAGCCTGCCTTAAAATTCTGGACTGAGACAAAAATAGCATGGGGACACAACTTGGCACCAATTCCAAAAGGCTTTGATCCAGATAGACAGATACACTGAATATTTCCGTAGTCACAGAATGCAGGAGTTATAAGGGATCATATACACCAGGGGTTGCCAACCTGTGGGCCGCAAGAAAATTTTTGTGGTCCACAGGAAAATCTGGAGATTATTTTAATTTTTTTGTATAGTTGTATGGTTCCTATGTCTGCGTGTGTCTGTCTGTCTCTGTCTCTCATTCTCTCTCTCTACCTCTGTCTCTCTGTGCGTGTGTGTGTGTTTCATTCTGTGTGTGTGTGTGTGTGGCTGTCTGTCTTTCTCATTCTCTCTTTCTGTCTCTGTCTCTCTTTCTCTCTGTGTGCGTCTCTGTCTGTCTCTCTCTCAAGCAGGAACAAATATCACACCAAAATGTGCAATACTTGAAGAAACGTCAATTATTTTGTAATAATTAAACTAATTTTGCTACAGTTAAACAACTGTTAATTTTTTTGTTATGATTAAATAAGCATTTATGATTTTGTTATAATTAAGCTTTTTAAATTTTGTTATATTAAATAGGTTCCTTTTATATTAGTAAAATGGAAGTTCTCTGATCATTATTTTACAAATGTATGTATCTTTTAAAAAAATTAATATTAGTGGTCCGCAGGATTTAAAATTATGAAGTTAGTGGTCCCTGAAGTCCAAAAGGTTGGTGACCATTGACATACACCATTTTAGTCCAACTCTCTACCCCAGTGCTTCTCTATCCTGGCAGCATGACGATGTCTGGAATTCATATTCCAAAATTCCTAGCCAGTCAATTCTGTGACCTGAAGTCCACACATCTTCAGGTTCCCAAGGCTGAAATACACTGCTCTATCTAGTGCAAGGAACTATTATTAATAAACAAACTTTTCAGTTCTGCCCCAAATACCAAAATACAAAACTTCAGTAATAAAAATGTCTCTTAATTGCTTGGGGGGAAAAGATGTTAGGCTCTCTAAAGAACCAAAATGTGAAAGATACAGAGTAGAAATGTTCTTCCAACATTTTCAATCACTGTTCTCAGTAGTACGACTTAAAACACTCTTTGCTATATAAAATTAGTGGATGTCAACAAAACGTCTCTTTTGCTAGGAAGAAAAACACCAATACTATTTTCTTTTTCTTGTAAAGATAATGTAAACAATTGAAAGTAATTCTACTTCCCCTTATCCCAGGGCAGACAATACAGTAAAAGTATGTATTCATATACCCAATCATGCAATCAGTGTTAGAACTGCTAAGGCTAAATATCTCTGCCTTGCTACATAGAAAAAGCAATCAGATCATTGGCTACATCCATTTACATTGGGAAAATCAATTATTTTAAGATCCTTAAAAAGATGGTGGGGAGAATTCTCTTAACTGGAGCACATTTTACATGGGAATAGATTTTTAAAAATTAGACAGTTCAGTAAGAATACTGAAATAACAATCAAGCTTTGTTTTCCTCAGACAATTCATATGTATTATCTGAACCAAAGGAGAAGTATGCCTCCCCCCAATAGAAGGACTCAGGGATTTATTGAGGTATCTTTTAGTTGATTTGATAAGACAGGAGACCTTTAAGCTGCAAAATGTTAGCAATCAATTGAACAGGACAGGTAAAGAGACAAAAACATTTTTTTTCTCTGTGTTAATCTCCTGAAAGGAATGTCCAGTGGCATCTTTTCCAGCAGAAGCTCAGCTCTAAACAGCTTATTAGTTTCTACAGATTAGCTTTGCCCAGTTCAATGTTCTTCACATGCGCAACTCAACAGACATGTGGATTGAGGAACTACCATCAAAGTCATCTGAACAGGGTGGGGAAAACTGTTATAGACATCACGGAAACAAGAGGGAAAGCCAGAGAGAGAAGCAAAATATGGAGACTTGCTGAAATAAGAACTGTCTCATTCATGCCCAACAGGCCATCCTACCTTCCCAGTTGTCATTGCACAAGGTTGATAGATCCAGACGAGGCACTTCTGATATGAAAGAATCTTCCTGGCCATCTATTTCTTGGTTCCTCTGTAATCTGACTTCAGGAATGCCGGGATGGTCCTGGATCTTCATACTTGAACTCTGCAGCAAATCCCGCCAAAGCAAAATAAAAAACAAAAAACACAAACGTTTGGCAAAATTCAGCATAAAGGAGAAGTACAGATGTAAATAATCGTACACACACAAAAATCAAAACAGCCTTTTCCCTTTCTATAGACAAACTGAAAAATGGGAGCCTTTGAGCATCCAGTCTTTCCCCCAATTATATTCTCTTCAATGCTCATGGATCACTTTCACTAAAAAAAAACTGAAACCAAAACTTTTGCTCCCAAAAAACTTTCTTGACTAAAGAAACAGAGAAAGCAGCTCAGAAGTTGCTTCCCTTCAACCGAGTAAGCTATCTGGCAGAGTTCATACTTGAACAGCTTGAAAAGACAAAGCAATGAGAACAAAGACTGCATTTTCCCTTAAAGTTCTGACTTTTGAGTTCCCGGGCACAAAAACTCGAAATGCATCACCTAGGGGGGCTGCTGTTGCTAAGGCTGCAGTGCCACAAAATCTCCCTTGGAAATTGAGGAGGATATATTCCCCGTCTTCCTTCTTCCTGGAGGAAGCTGAGTTTTCTGCTGCAGGCGGCAGTGGAAGGAAAGCTACGCAGAGGCTCTCCAGCAAGCTGTGCTGTGGTATACTGTAGCTCTCCGAATGCCAGCGGAGTTGGGCTGGGTAGCTGGCTGCACCTCCTTGGTTTCCTGTGGTTGTTTTCTAGCTGGGTGTGGGGAAAGCAGGCCTATTTATGGAGGACCTCTGGGATATTACCAGCCGCTGTTGCGCAAACTGAAATCATAACGGAGGTTTTGGCATTTAATAACTGAAAGGGGTAGTAGTCTGCCGAATAAGCCACACTCCAGGAATGCTTTTCCATTCCAACAAATCTTCCTCACTCTCTCTCTCCAATCCCCAACCCTAAGCTATAAACCGCTGAGATGATCTATAATGTACGCTGGAAGAAAGAAGCGAAAGCATTTTGCACCGTGCCCACTCACCAGTGATACCCGATATGTCCTGTGTGTCTGGACAGATTAAACTCATTGCTCTCGTTACTGGCTTTGTACACTTAACCTGTCTGACTTTATGTTCTGAGCATAACAGCACACTCATTCCTTCTGCAAAACGCAGAGAAATTTAACCCAAGGGGACTCTCAGAAGAAGGTGCTTGATGCAGGCAAACATACCAGACCTTTCCTTTTAACTTGGGGAGAAGGAGACAGAGAAGGAAAAATGGCAAGAGACTTAAGAGACTTCTGGTGTCTTTTCCATATGATTTGAAAGGGCAGAAATACTGGGGGGGGGAGTTAAAGCAGGTTAACAGACACTACTGTAAAAACATAAACAGCTCACAAAGGTACCAGCCGATTTTTAATGGCAATTTACTTCTTTAGAACAGTCAGAATCTATTCGTGCATCTGAAATTCTGTGTAACTCCCTGCAGTTCTTTTTTTTCTCCTCCCAGTATCTGCAGTAGGAATTGTTAAAATTAATCCGCTCTGGAATTTGCCAATATGTTGAATTAAAAAGATGATGGGAAATAAACTGCACTTTGCTCTGTTGATTGTAATGCAAATAATCAGCGCTGCTTTCAGATGGTTGCCAGGAAGTTCAAAAGCAAACGAAAGCCAACAAACTTTGAGTAGCACAATTTTATGTATACACTTATTCAGCCCGTTTACGCTCCCTAGTCTATATATTTAGAAATGCAGCATTAAGTATAAAATCTTGTCCACCCATAAAGTACAAAGGAAGCTGCAATAAAATCTAATTGCTCTTTAGACTCATAAAACTACACAAGTTTAAGAAGGCTGCTATAGCAGCCCAGTCTCGGGGAAAGTGACATACAAAATGCAAGCAATCAAACCACAGATGGTCTAGAAATAGAATGAATAATATATCTGAACTGCAGGCTTCATTCTGACAAACCAACTCCAAGAAAAGAGATGAGAGAACAGATTTCATCAGTATCCAAAATAGTCCCATTTTCTTTAGGGAAAACATATTCCAAACTGGAACAATGCAGATCAAGTTCAAAGTCAACATACTCACAAACAACACAGCATTTCTTCTGTCTACACTTGCTCTGATGGACACATACTGCATCATTAACCAGGATTTATTCAATGACCACAATTGGCTGAATTCTTACGATACAATAAAGAAAAGCTTAAGAACAAAGACCCCTGCTCTGTTAATGAAGTCAACACCCACCCTGTCCAATAGAAGCCCAGAAGTATAAACAAGATGACCTCTCTTTCCCTACTGCTGCCCAGGAGCTTGTATGTAAAGGATGCTACCTATAAACCCAGATGGAATATTCAGTTATCAAGGCTAATCAGCTCATTCAAACTGTTAGTTATCACAACCTCTAATATCATATAATTTTGAGCTGTGCAAAAAACCAAAAATGCCATACTGTCTTGTATGATTCTCACCATAATTACAGTAAGCACCACCAAGGGAAAGCTATCACCTCTAAAAAGAAAATAAAAGAACACAATGTTTTTATTGTGCAACTGACTCTCTCCACTCACAGAATGTTATAGGAATCTAAAAGAGGATATTGTGTTCCAAAATACTAATTTAGTAGCAGAAGCAACAGAAATCACCTTCAAGGAAGGGACTAACAATCAAGTTTGCTAGAAATAAAAGGAAGGAATGTAAAGTTGGTTTATTTGACCAAGGTTAAAATACATACGTTGTTATATCTGATAACCTTTAATGGACTTTGCATGACATCAGGACTGAAATGACAATGCTTAATGATCCAATTGTTCTCCTCCTCCTCTACTTAGTATCCTCTCAATTGTCACTGAGGCTCCTGGATTGCCCTATTTTCTTCTGCCTGCATCTTTGTAGTCTTGCTTGATGACTTTGCCTCGTTTACTAACTTTATTTGCATTTGATGAATATATGTAGCATCCAAGGAGTTTTGGCAGAGGAGATTGCACTGAAAGTGTTGTCTACTTTGGTTGTTTCATGCCTAAATATCATAATAATCTCCGGGCAGGTGTTTGCAATTCTTCTCTCCATCTCTTGATCTTAGTGAGGAATAATGCAGTTTGGATTGTCTGGACCTTCCACATTATTCTTGTGTTTCAAATACCAAGGCAAGACTCTTCACTTAAGGCTTTAAACTATTATTGTTTGTGCTAAGATCCCATAAATGATAAACTCCCCAGTATTTATTTGCCCTTATTTCCACCTACAATTTGAATAATTCTTTGTTTCTTTTTTTGCAGGACATTCTTGGTTCCTTATTCCAGAGTAGCTGTCTCCCAATAATAGGCTTTTAGAGATCTGGCCTTGTGACTCCCATCTTGCCTTTGACTCTGTAGAAGCTGTGGTGTATAAAGGGGGTTTAAAGACCTTTATATTCAATTAGTTCCAGGATAATACTTGCTTTAAATTAAGATGGGTGAACATATAATCTGTGCTAACCCAGATTGCTGTTTTAAGTGTATTGGTTTCATACCGAAGGTTTTAATGTTAATTTTTGTTTACTATATTCTGAGTTAATTTGATTGGATTGATCTACAATTCATTGTGCTGTTATTGTTATTCTATATTGTGCCTTGGTAAAGGGCTAAATAAATAAAAACATTACTGATATTTTGCTTAATAGGAGATGCATGTTTTCGCTCAAGCTGAAACACTCAGCCTTTTAACTGTTATAAACCCATCTATTGCACAACTTTTTATTTCCTTTTTTCTCAACTTACAGCATTTGGTGCTCGATGAAATAAAGGGAAAAAAGAGATAAACATATCGCAACTTTTTTTTTTAAAAAAAAGACATTCTTCTTGACTATTATACCTTTATCCAAATCATATAAAGCTAAGCAAACATAGCAGTTCAAAACAAAATTTCATAGTCCACTTCAACATGTCCTATTCTCTCCAGCCCTACTCTTCTGTGAAGGAAGAATATGACAGCTAAAGGAACATTTGAAGAACAAGTTTGTCATAGGATATAAACGAACTTCCCTATCCTTTTCTCCTTAAGACACACTGTACTCATCCATTAATCTCTACTATGTTGTGACTGCTGTAATTTAAAACTACTAAGGATCTTTCAAAGTCATGCAATAAAATCAGGTCAAGAGTGGGTCTACCTACACACTACAATTTGCCATTAATAAAAATCCTGGGTAGATCAACTGAGGGTGTATGTTCAGAACGTTTCCTTCAATAAAGAGAATCAGATATTCCTAAGGCAACATTCAAAAACTATAATGCACCCTCATCAATCTTATGAGCATCGGTCAGTATGAAGTCCAACTGGGACTTACCTCAGTAGCTTTATATATAAATCTGCATTAGGAATTTATTCCCTAGTAAATGTTGGTGCAGTTTAGCTCTGATGTGATTTAGCAAGGATTTTTTATTTGTTTAACAAATGGGAATCCCCTTGTTTTAATCTACAGGGTTGGTTATGGAGGGCAATATATCATTCCCACCTCTTGCAATGCAATGAATAATCTACAACACTCTCTCAAGAATGGTAGATTCAAAGACCGCTGCATTCCAAACATATATGGATCGTTTACGGAACAAATGTATTTTTATTTTTTGCTTCTGATGCCACTCTTCAAGCATGGTGACATGCCTATTTGTGGTATCACCCTTCACTATGCTTGTGAGAACAGAGGGGAATGCTTGCAGTAAAGCCAAGAATCTCCACTGCTGAGAAACAACTTGGTCATGCCAGAAAATAAGGGGACATAGCCTAGTCACATTAAACATCATCTTCAGGTTGTCTATAGATATTCTCAATCATCCTGGTCATGGCTGTCCCAAAGATGCTTTTTCCAAAAGGCAACCGTTTTTATTTTTCCAATGAAAATCTTTCACTTTTCCTCCAAGATTAACTGAAGAGCTAAAACAGATAAGGAAGACAAGAGAGACCAAGACGTGGGTGAAAGAAAACCCTCTTAAGTCAGACAGACAAACGAGACAAAATGGGCATTGGGCGAACTGTATAAAGGAAAGACATGAAGACCAAATAAAATG
>JANHFO010009699.1:168123-189499 GCA_032468095.1 Pareas carinatus | reverse complement strand
CCTGCTATCCCCGGGCACTCCTTACCTCATGCAGAATAATTTCATACAGGAGAGGCAGCGAGGCACATGCGGCTGGGCTGCCTCCAGGGCTCGAAATTCTCCTGCACGGCTACTGGAAGCGCTTCCAAAGCGCCTCCCAGCTGGTTGAAAGTGCGCAAATTAGGAACCCTGGAGATTCCAGCCCAGCCGATCTCTCAGCAGCCCTCTGAATCAGGTAAGGGGCGCTCGGGTATAGCAGGGAGGGGGGAGCCAAGTGTTATTCTGCGGGCGGGGCTGGGCGATCTACCGTGTTTCCCTGAAAGTAAGGCACCCCCCAAAAATAAGACCTAGCCCATCTTTGGGAGCAAAAATTGATATAAGATAGTGTCTTATTTCCATGGAAACACGGTAGTGCACAGCCATAACCTTTGCTGGCCTCTGTTCTTTGGAATATTCTCCCTTCTGGGAGAAGAAAGACTTCTACTTTTCTGGCTTTCAAAACTCTTCCTTCCAAAGGGCATTTGAGTGCTTTGACACAAGAACTGCCTTGGAATCGATTCATTTAGTTGGATGATCACTTTATTGCCTTGTTGTTTTAAGACTGGAAACAAACTTTGTGTGAAAATGGATAGCCTATATAGAATTGTATGCATGCGTGCACGTATCTGTCAATAAATAAAACCCAAGACATGAAACCAAAATGGCTGGTTTCATACTGCATTAAGTTGAAAGGGTGTACTGCCACTCGTCACTGGCTCAGTACAGTATACGCAGTCCTCAACGTACGACTGTTCAACGTTACAAAACGATTTTTAAAAAGCTACTAATGACCTGTCCTCAAAGTTATGACAGCCCCCCCCCCGTGGTCACATGATGGTATTTCAGGTGCTTGGCAACTGGTTCACATTTACAACTGGGCAACTGGTTGCAGTGTGCCGTGCTCAAATGACAGTGATTTTTGCCATCTGATCCACTTTAAAGTGCTACTTGTCACTTATAAAGTCTTATAATGTGTGGTACCAAGGTATATCAGCGACCATTTTGCCAAGTGGGATTCTGTCCATCTATCGCAAATATCTAGAGGGCCTGTTGAGGGTGCCTACCCTAATATGAGGTTTGGAGAGGTAGGTGACACACTCTGTAATAGTCCCACATTTTAAAAATCTCTGTTCATAGAAGTATACTTGCACCTATCCATTCTTTTGTTTTGGACCTGAAGATCTTATTTCAGTTACTTTGTCCACAGTAAGATTGCAGGTGACCACTAGTTTCACTATTATGATTATAGTTATTAAGCTATAAGGGATTTTATATTTTTAATGGATTTGTTTTTCTCCTGTTATATGCCCCTAGAATCTTGCAAATGAAGCAAAATACAAATATCTCAAAAACAAGGCTGAGAAAATAACTACAGACACCTCACATCCTGGACATAAAACTGTTTCAACCTCTTCCCTCCAGATGTCACTATAGGGCATTGCAAGTCAAAACAACTAGACAAAAGGACTGTTGCACTCTCCAAAAGTCATCACTCTGCTGAACAACTATCTTCCACAGCACTGTTAAACTACCTAGTGGGGCTGTATCATTATTATCCTTCTCATCATTCCTATTACGTATTTTCTTATTTGTATTACAATTAACTTAGTTGCTTGTATCCTACAATCTATAGTAGTTGTTTTATTTAGTATCCTAGTATGGCTTGTAGATTGCTTATTTAGAATTCTGTCACTGTTCTATGCCTATCACAAGAATGTATTTTATGACATGATGAATGTATTTTATGATTATGACCATAATTTATCACTTGTATCTTATATGTACATTGAGACCATATGCATCGGAGACAAATTCCTTGTGTATCCAATCACTGTTGGCCAATAATGAATTCTATTCTATTCTATTCTATTCTATTCTATTCTAAATGTATGTCACTATAGAGACTCAACTTTTGCTGTGAAGAACTGTCAACGACATTCCTGATTTTTGACAGCAAATTCTGGGTTACTGAATAACACGATGGGCAAGTTCTCTATTATTTAAACTTATTCTTAACTTGTCCACTGAATGCAGTTGTTACTTGCAAACTTTAGACTGTGGGGCCATTTTTAATGTTGCATTCAAATTGGCTTGCAGAACCATTCAGTTAAGAAAAATCTTCCAGACCACTTGAAATTCAGATGATGCTATGAGCTGGGCATCCATGGGTTATACTGATCACCCAAGCCACAATATGACATTTTAAAGCTTGACTTTCATAATTTTGCTTACCAAAGAACTTTCTTGGTTGAGCTCAGATAGTTTGGTGCTGGATTTCTGACGTTTTGGTTTACTTCTTTCGCCAATATAACCAGAACCGTTCTCGTGGCATTTTTCTACTTCCTGAGCATTTAACATACACTCTTCAATGCTGCTGAAGCCAGAAGGAATATTCTCTTTATTGATGACCTCCCTACATAGGAAAAGGAAAAAAAATGACAGGGTTTCAGGGTTCCATTTGCATTCTACTCATAAAGGCAAGTCAAGCAATTATTTTCAACTTTGCAAGTTCTAGAAAGATATTTACACCTTACACTTCCTCAGATATCTTATCGCCTTACATCTCCTGGCATTTTCTTCAAAGAATTTTCAAAGTCTATCTCTAGTGCAGAACGAGCAATTCAATGGACAGATTTTGAATTTTGAAAATCTACTGTAAGTTTCCACAAAATGACTATCGTGACTGAAATTTGCCTGTTCACAAATAGCAAACTGTCAACACTATTCTCTGTCAGATCTTCTACTCACCTAATAATTGGCATATGGCAATGTTTTCCAACCTTGGCAGCTTTAAGATTAAGCCTTGATGGCTGAGGAATTCTGGAGTTGAAGTCCACAGATCTTAAAGCTAACACAGTTGAGAAACACTGGCATATACCAAAAGTAAAAATGAGGATAGAGATTGGCATTTCCGTCTATGATGTGCAAGCTTGTTATTTAATGGTTAAAAATAATGTTTAAACATTAAAGTTGAATGAAGCTGGTACAAAGAGGAGTACAAAGAGGAGTATCATAGAAGATAAATTATCTATCCCATATCAAGTCTAGAATAAAGGCAAGTGATGTAGCAATGCAATTGAAGCGAAGTAGACTGAACAACGCCTGGATGCGAGACTACCTGGAATTCTGTACAAAAAGGTTGACATATAAATGAGAGTGAAGAATATGATTTTCAGCAGGAAATGTAATAATGAAAATACATAGCAGGATGCAGGATTTTCAATACAATCCTATTGTTAAGGACTGAACAGAAAATGAATCCAGTCTAATGCAAAGCATTTTAAGCCAGTGGTCACCAACTTGTGGTCTCCAGACCACCAGTGGTCCATGAGAGAATTCTTGGCGGGCAACAAAAAGCCTTGCCGCAGTTTGGAGCACGGCCGGCAGGCTTGGGGAATGGCCCGCTGCCCTCTGCAGCAGGCGAAGATAAGCCATTGAAGCCCATTGAGAGGAATGTGCGGGGTGGCCCGGCAGGCCAACCTGCAGTTGAGAGAGGAGCATGGGCAGTGGGGTGAGTGGAGTGCTCTCTCTCTCTCTCTCTGTGAGTGTGTGTAGCGCCAGACGCTGTGAGTATGGGTATCTGTCTATTTTTCTGTGTGTGTCATTCTCTGTGTGTATACCTGTCTCTTTCATTCTGTCTCTCTCTCTCTCTTTCAATCTTTCTCTGTGTGTGTGTGATTCTCTGTGTGTTCATGAGTTTGCCTTTCATTCTCTCTCCCCCTTTCTTTCTTTTTCTTTCTTTCTTTCTTTATGACTCTTTCTCTCTCTCTCTTTCATTTTCCCTCTGTCTTTCTCTTTCTCTCGCTTTCTCTGTTATAATTTTTCTTATAACTAAATAAGCTTGTTAATTTTTTTAATATTAAAAAGGTGCCTTTTATATCAAATGGAAGTTCTCTGATCATTATTTTACATATGTATGTACCTTTTTAAAAACAATTCATATTGGTGGGCCTCGGGATTTCAAATTATGAACTTGGTGGTCCACGAGATCAAAAAGGTTGGCGATCACTGCCTTAAACAACATTTGTTTCTAATTATGTAGGTCTAGACAAGCCTGACAAGGAAACCAGAATATTTGGAAAAATTTCCATCAAACAGATATATACAAGCACTAAGATTTACATTCCTCTTTTTCTGACAATGGGTGCAGCAGAAATAGAGGAACAGCTTCATAGGAAATTCCCCCAGAAGCTTTTCTAATTTGTACGTATTATCTTTCGAACACATAAATTGTTTATGGAATCAGACATTGCGTATGCCTAGATCTAGTTCAGCTACAGTATTTATTAAAACCTTAGCAAAAAAACCCACCCCTTGGTTGTATTTTTTTTAAAAACACACCTGCTACTCAACTAGTCAGTTAAAGTTTGAGTAACTTAAAATTATGAATCTCAGGCATTAAAACAAGATAAAAAGTTTCATATACATACTTATTTGTTCAAATTGAAAAACTGCCATACTGCACAGCAGACATTATGCAAAATGTTCATTTTCTGCCAAATCTTTTCAATAAAAGTTCAAAAACTAAGGGGAACTGTGATGATTCCAACCTCTCTTTTTCACAATTATCTAAGGACAGGAAGGCAATGGAGAAGAAAATGATGTAATTCAACCATTGACCGGCTATACTAACCTCTGGGTCATAGATTTCACTAAACCACTTTAATAGTTTAGCTATGAATTGGCTATATTCTGTAATTCACTGATTATGGCCTATGGTTCCAGCAGTGTGGATCCATTCCAAATTAGACAGTGACACATTTTAAACTTAAATACTACAATATTTTCTTCATTATCAGATTTCCCCCCCCTTTCCTACAGTATATGCACATTTTGGCAGTTTATGAGACAACAGGAATTACTTATTCTGCCAAAGAATAAACTCTAGAATGCTGGAAAGTTAAGAATTCAAATCCTGAAAGAAGAAAGGGAGTTTCCTAGTCTGTCTCATTATGCTTTAGCTTGAACTGTCAGAAACAAAATAGAAAATAGCAAAATATATTTATTAGGACAGGCGTAATTTTGCCAAAATTTATTTCAGTGTTAGACCATGTCTAACTTCTTTGACAGTCAGGATTGTTCCGGTAATAATAAAAGTGCTAAATCTGCAAAATGTGATTCTACTATTATACCATATTACATCGATTGTAAGACACCACCAATTATAAGATGCATCCTTTTTTTCCTGTTAGATATAAAAAAAAACCTTTACCCTGGTAAGACGTCATCAAATATAAGACGCACCAAAATGCGAAAAAACATGCATCTTACAATCGATGTAATAGGGTATATTATATATTGAGTTAATACCGATAGTCCTTACAAAAGGTTCGTTCAGTGACCGTTTGAAATTACAACAGCACTCAGGAAAGTGACTTGTGACCGTTTTTCATACTTATGACTGTTGCAGTATCCCCATGGTCACATGATCAAAATTCAAACGCTTGGCAACTGGTTCCTATTTATGACGGTTGCAGTGTCTTGGGAGTCATGTGATCACCATTTGCAACCTACTGACAAGCAAAGTCAATGGGGAAGCCAGATTCACTTAGCAACCGTGTTACTAACTTAACAACTACAGTGATTCACTTAGCAACTGTGGCAGGAAAGGTTGTAAAATGGAACAAAAACTCACATTAACAAACATCTCGCTTAGCAACAGAAATTTTGGACTCAATTGTAGTCAAGGACTACCTATATTTCTTATTTTCATTTTGTCTTGTTTTTATGTATTGCAATCGGCTTAGAGTCATCGCTAGGCGAGATGAGCGACATATAAGTTTAATACATGCATACATATTGCATTATAGGAAACCGAAAGGTAAGACTTCCCGTTGTAGACTCCTCCTCAAATCCTAATGGGATACGGGAAGCCATTGTGATTTATGAATTAACATTGTGCACTAGCCAGAAATCAAAGGTGTTTAGAAAATGATGCTGAAATCGTAGTTTAATGCAACCTGACAATGCCGCTGATGGAAGTAAAGAAGGCTTATCAAGGATCCATTTCTGAAATCTCACAGCCTGTTTGCATTATGTGTTTCATAAATCTATGGCATGTAATGATACTGTTAGGTAGGATCAAAGAATCTTCTGCAGGACGTCTGGCATTTAAAACTAGGCACTGCTTTGCAATCTCAGCGTATCGATATAATGCTAGGTTCAGCTTGTTCTAGGCTCAGTTGTGCAAAAGATTATGAAGGATAAAAGAACAAGACTGGCAAAATATTATTCAGCTGCTAGAATGTTGCTGTTCTGAAATGAATTGTTCAATTCTCTTAGAAATAAGTTGGTTCGCAAACTGCACTCAGCTAAATGAAATGAAGTACAAAAATATACTGTATTGGTTTTATTTTAGCTCTCTATCTTTTTTTCTTTCTTTTCTTTTCTTACCCATTTAATTTCTTTGGCTTTCTGTTCTTTACTCCTTTTCTGTGTTCTGCATAATTGTGCTTTCCTTGTAAGGGAGGCGCATGGGGTTTCTACTTCCCAACATGAACGTTATGTATAACTTCTAAACTAGGATTTTAAGAAAGTGCATGAAAAAGATTAATGTGGGTTCTGCTTTGTAAACATACATTCTTCCTTTCGAGTGCAACGGTACATTTTCATTTATTTCTCTAGTGATAGGACTTGATTGCTAAGTAGATATTCGTTGGACCAACATGTTCTGAAATAACGATGCAACTTTATCTTAACGATAAAACTAGGAATTCACATCTGCAACGCAATGTTTGCCAGCTATATCCTGCACTGGAGAACATCAGCAAAACTCAACTAATTGTAATAATAATTTGAATACATAGAACAGTGAGGGCTAACCTTTTAGACAATGAGTGCCCAGACGAGTCGTGACTAATTGTGGCTTGTGACCTCATCACCTGGCACCGCGACTCCTTTCTGAGCATGCTCAGCTCTGGGGCGACTTGTCTTACGTGCCAGCAGGGGCCACTGCATTTTTGCTGCGGCACATGTCACACGAGTTCGCCAACACTTACATAGAATATTAGCTTCAGAATGCACTGAGTTTCTTGGCAACTTGGTGGCGGCAAGCGGCGATGGATGATGGGGGAGAACCAGCTTTTTGCAATTATCTGACAATTGCTAGCAGAGGGCTCTGAAATTCTCTCACAGAAGAAGAAAAGAGCACCAACATACCTATCTTTGGCCTTTCGGCCTTCATCTTGTTCTTTATGATGTCGCCTGCGCTGCCTGGCAGATACACCAGAAGATGTTAATGATGTTCCAGGTTCAGATTCTTCAGAACTTTGACCACTAGAGCCATGAACATCAAAAAGATGTTGTTCAACAGCTGTCCGGATAGTCTTTTCTAAGAATCTGTAAAACCAACATAAATGATATATATATACACACATGTATACGTATTGATATATATAGATATTTTTAAAAAATGGTTTTCCAATTTGAACCAATCAATATTTTAATACATGGATAAGTGCATGCCTCAAAAATGATTTGCAAGAAGTGTTTCAAATATGGCTTAAGTAGAGAACTTTTCTACTATTTATTAAAAGAGATCAACTTTTTTCAAGCTTCTGCATAAAAATTGAAAGAAAGGGACTTCTGCTTTAAAAGTTGTCCTGGCTTGAATGAAGGAAAGGATTCCATAAAGCACCAGCCTTGTTTTTTCCTGGTAAATGTATTATTCTGTTCGATTAGATTTATTAATTCATTTGCCCCATAAAAACATTTTGTATGCAAAAAAATGCTTTTTAATGTTAAGAGATTAAAAAGGTCATTTATCCAAGTAAGTTTGCTAGCATTTTCTACTCAGATTGATTAACACAGCTAGGATAAATACGTTTGATTAAAAAAATTAGATGAAGAAAAGAGGACAAGAAAACACATCCACACGATAATTTAAACATATAGGAGAAAAAAAATATCTAGAAATATGGGATCTGTTTCACAGAGTAGAGGTTTTCAATCTGACGTCCGTGGATCCCTTGGGATCTGTTGCCAGGGGGTCTGCAGACAGGTCATGAAAAATTTGGAAGAAGCAATATACATGAATTGTCAATTAGTAATTAGTTGAATTTGTGGGAATGAGGTCCGCGATGTAGCAATGACATGTTTTGGGTTCTGCAGCTTGAAAAAGGTTGAAAACCTCTGCCATGGAGATATGTTCCCAATTCAAAATCAGATGCTGTTTATATGTCTTTTGCTTTGCCGTGTCCTTGACAAAAGTATTTATACAATAAAGTATATTTTTCAGACACTTGAGATGGTACCATTCCCCTCACCAATTTTTTTTTTAAATATTAGACCAGCCCTCTTTCCTATTTCTTTGAGTGAACAGCTCTGGGTTGTGTATGATATTGATCACTTTTGAAGAGCATACACAGACCTGATCAATAAACGTATTTGTACTCATTTTTTCTGTGAGGTACAGGGCAGGGATCCCTTTCAGAATCTCGAATTTATTTGTGTACGGACAGTTGGAAAAAAAGACACTGACTTAAGTTCATCCAGAGAACTGCATCACTAAGCGGAGAGCAAAACCTAGTTCTTTTGAATCCATTCTTCAGTTCAAGGAATTATGCAGCCTAATCTTCTGACTTTCTGTGGTTCATATAGGAAATTTCTGTGGCTCAGTTATTTTCTTTATTAATGCTATTTGATAGTTGCTACCTTAAACGAATAATTCCCTTCCTTCGTCAAAATAATCTACCTTTTCCTTCTTTATCTACTGGGTCTTTTTTAATATATAGCTCCCTCTACTGTTAAAGGAAAATCTTGAAGTATTTGCTTATTTTTTTAAAAAAAAACCATAACAATCCAACAAGTGGAAAAGAGAAGAGAGGTCTTTTTTTGAGGGTTTTTGGGCGGTGGGGATAGTGTCTCTGTTTTTGTTTCTAAGGATAAAAGAGATTCCTTGAGTTTTGGAGTACATA
This sequence comes from Pareas carinatus, assembly GCA_032468095.1. Taxonomy (NCBI): domain Eukaryota; kingdom Metazoa; phylum Chordata; class Lepidosauria; order Squamata; family Pareidae; genus Pareas; species Pareas carinatus. The sequence goes on along the minus strand of JANHFO010009699.1, from coordinate 180,566 downwards.
AAAGGGAATAAAGTCGAGGGGGAAAAATATATTTTTGGCCTTTTGGAAGAAAGAGGAGGGTTGGTTCTTCCAAGAGATGCAATTGAAAGGAGTGTGAAGACAACCTAAGCAACCTGGGATTGGGCCTTGCCTGAGTGGAAGAAATCTTCAGTGTACAATAAATATGAAGCAAGATCAATTAATTGGTTTGAAACAAGATCAGGTCAAATTGGTTCGAAGTAATCTTAAAATACACTCTTCCTCAAGAAGTCAGGCAACTTTTAAACTGGGTACAGATAGTCCTCAACTTACGACCACAATTGTCCCCAAATTTTCCTAAGCAAGACCATTTGTCATGTGACTTCTGCCTCACTTTATGACTGTTCTTATCACAATTATTAAGTGAAGCACTGCAGCTGTTACATCAGTAACGTGGTTGAGAAGGGAATCTGGCTTCCCCATTGACTTTCCGTGGCAAATGGACGCAAAAGGTGATCACACCTGCAGCTGTCATAAATACATGCCAGGTGCCAAGCGTCCAAATTCTGATCACATGACCATGGGAATGCTGCAAGAGTTGTAAGTATGGGAAAATGGTCATAAGACACTTTTATCAGTGTTGTTGTAACTTTGAAGTGTCACTAACTGAATTGTTATAAGTCAAGCACCATCTGCACATATTATCCTACAGGCAGGATATTCCATTCAATTAGAACATTCACACTATGTGGCATTTTTTAGAACCTGTTTAGGAATCAGTTGGGCATTCATTAACATAGGGGTCCCCAACCTCCAGTCCATGGACTGGCTTCGGTCAGCAACATGCCAGCAACTGGGCCGCAAATCCCATTTGCAGGATGCAGGCAGCACCCAAAACCACACCCTCTCCTGTCCGTGGAAAAACCTTTCTCCAGGGCACCAGTCCCTGGTGCCCAAAAGATTGAGAGCCACTGCATTAACAGACACCCAAGATACCTTTTCTCCATTAGATGGCTGTACACAAAAAGGTTTCAACTGAAACCACTCAAACGACACAATCACAGACTTATCTTCAATTATGTCTACCACTAGTGCTTATCAAGGATGCGATACATTTGCCACACGCACACAGAAATCTCGAGATATTTAATTAGGAAAAACAAGAACTAGAACAAGACCAAGAGTGACAAAAGAGAAAGAATTACTTACTCTCCAGTAGCAGGGATGTTGTTGACTTGTGACACATGAGCACTGTGTAAAAAGAGGTTAAACATTAGGTGTAATTTCTGAAAAACATTAAGGAAAAGTGGTTCAAAAGTTCACTTAAATGCTACGTGACATATTTAAGATACAACTTTCCTGAGAATTAAGCGACTAGGCTCCAAACGATAGTGCATATACACGGGAATGTGTTTAGATGTTTAAGAGTATCATTTAATTGTTTACCTTTGATAAGATAAATAATGAAACCATTAAAAAAATACATAGTTGTACTGAAACAACCATGATAGAACACATGCGAGCATTACGAATTTCTGGAAGTAATGATTTCCACATTGTTTCCAGCAAAGAAATTGGCATCTATCCCAAACCTCTGAGACAGATCGAAGTATATATACAGCAAATGAATAAATGCTGGCCAGTCTCGCATATTTTGCACAAAATTTAAACATAGATCATTAAACATACCCATCAGTAATATATGAAGCAACTGCTTTAAAAGAAAGGAGCATAAATCAAAATCAATGTAGCTAAGCCCATTTTATTTGATCAGCAAGTAACTTGTTTTTTGTTTTTCATAGATAATAAATGTCACCTAGGGAAAAATCATGAGGTGAAAAAATATATATCTGGAGCCATTTTCAATTCTTCTGCCCCGTGCAGACTCGTTAACTATTGTCAAACCCATGAAATACTTCTAGAAATAGTTCAGGTTAACGTGTAATAATTGCTCCCTGAGCTAATGATGGAAGCAGATATGTTTAGGAAGTCTTGTGGCTTCATGTCTACAGTTATCTTTAAATTGCAAGGCAAGATTATATTTGAGACTGGGATGGTCCTGTTTCCTTCCTACCCTTTGCTGACTCAACTTGGGAGATAAGAGAATCATATGATATCCTTTTGAAGTTCACCCTGAATGCAGTATTTAATAAATCACATTCCTGTGAAACATAAAAAAGTTTATTACTTAGTTATGATAAATAACTCATGAAAACAACCAAGCTCAGATAGGACCAAAGACCCTTCATTTCAACCTGAGCTACAAATATTTTTCTTTACCTTACCTTCATGATAACTGGCTAACCTAACTTCCTACAAATCAAAATGACGTCATTAATGAAAAGCCTAAGTGAGGGCTATACTGTGAAATTTGTAACCGTGCCGCACCAAGAGAATAAGAAATTATCAGGGACAATTCTATTATTTTAAACATATTTATTTTTAACAGTTCTGCATTCTTGCTAATGTTTTGTAGTGAAATGCATATCCTGCTCTGTCCAGTAGGCACAGTTTTGTTTTAAGTAAGCAGGATGATAAACACAAGATACGGGTTGTTTTCTTCTAAAGACGGGTAAATAAGAACTAGCGGCTGAACAGGGACGCAATATTCTTCAGTATGGACAATTAATTTATGTTACTTATGAAACAAATTATTAAAAATGACTTGACACTAATTTCCACCATTCATTTATATCTCAGTTGATCAGCATAGCATCAGAATGGGCCAAGAAACTTATACAAGTACAGCCAATATAGACAAACCAATATAACATTTAAACTGAATTAACGAAATGTGGTGTATTAAGAGATAATTCTGCAGAGTCTTTGGAAATTCCTCTTCACCTCAAGTGCAGCAACACACCTTTCTGTCAGTAGCTGAACTGGTTACCCACCAGTTATTTAAAATAAAGGATGTCTCAGACACTGCCTCTTTTTGCATCAATATATCTAATCTCTAAGATTAAAAAAGAGGTATGTCTCAACTGTGATGGAGATCTGGTTTATGGAGATTAAGAAATACCCCCCAAGAAGTTGGATTAAGAGGGTTTCCCAATCTTGACAATTTTAAGGCGGGTGGACTTCAACTCCCAGACACAAATGCCAAAAGAGTTAATCTGACATTTTTGGCCATGAAAACCATGTACTTACTCTCATACTGCAATGTGCTACAAAGTCTATCACCTAGATGTGATAAAGAATTGTGTCTTAGGGACAGAAATTGCTGCCTCACTCAGGCGTATGTATAAATATACAAATATAAGTTTATGATTCATGCAGAAGGAAAGCCCTATTTGCCATCAGATTCATACTGAAAAGCTGTAAAAATCTGCTACATACATACTATAAATACCAAAGTTATTATAGGCCAGTGGTGGAGAACCTCTGGCATGGGTGCCAGAGGTGGCACTCAGACTCCTCTCTGTGGGCACACGCGCCTTTGTCCCAGCATGGTTTTCTTTACTAGAAAACCAGAGGGATGCGGAGCTCCCTTTTCCTTCTCTACATGCTCCTGAGGACATTTCTGACATAATTTGTCCCTCTTCCCAGCAGCTCAATGGGAGCACTTCCTCCCTCCCCTGTCTGGAGTAAGGCCAGTGGCTCAAATGTGATGTGGAGTCTGTGGCGAAGGTGAGAAAGGAGACGAGCTAGGTTAGAGGTGATCATAGCTCACAGCGGGCTGCAGAAGTTGGGGTAGGTTGCTGCAAGGCCCGTAATGAGCTCATGTACGGGGGTCATCAATGGCCAAGGGAGGTGTGCATGTGTGTTGCCATGTTGGCACTTTGCGATAAATAAGTGGCTTTTGGGTTGCAGTTTGGGCACTCGGTTTCTAAAAGGTTTACCATCACTGTTATAGGCTCTTTTAGAACATGTGACACTAGAAGGAACATTCTATGATACACACAAAATAGGATACGTATACAATGAGATAATCAATAATCTCCAAAACTAATTTGAGAAAACTACTTTAAAAATTTACCCTTTTAAATTTCAGCTGCTAAATCTGTATCTTATGAAATTTGTGAGATTTTTTTGATAGCCTACGAATAAGATTGTTAAGTAAACCGAAGGTAACGATGTCTTCCTACAGCACTGACACATTATGGTCTCTGTGGGAGTTTGTTTGCAAAAGTGGCTACCTTTGTTATCAGGAAAGCCAATATAAACAGTATAAGTATTTACTTCTGAACATTCCTTCCAATCACTGAGAACTGAATGCATCTTTTACAAATAAGTGTAAAAGTATGAATTTTCATTGAAACTAGGCAACTGTAGATCAGAGAGAATGCCCAATAATTTTTATTGCCATATTCTTTTGAGCATGACACAATAGTTTTCAACCAGGCAAAAGGAATTGGCTGATTGGGCTATTTTCCTATAACTGGGCTATAAAAATAAATAAAAGATTTCTGATAGTTGTTTTCATTAGATTACCTGTAGGGAAGTATCCATTGCATATCTCAATTACTTCAGAACTGAATGATGATGACAAGGAAGGTCTGGAATTCCACATTTGACAACTACTGGTTCCAGAGTCACTTATTTGAGATGGGTTGATGTATAAATTAAATACATAAAATAAACAGGAGATGTGACAGGGAGTCACATTCTAGTTGTGAAAAACTTGTACAAGAAGAACAGTAAGAGAGAAAAAAGCAAGTAAATGAACACTATTCTCTAAAGAGAAAGAAAGAACTAAAAGAGAAAGGTAAGTACAAAAATAAAAGTAGAAGAAAAATAGAAAAGAAAAAAGAGAAAGTGTCTTCTGATCTTCACTACAGCAGAAGAAGTTACATCACTACTCTCTCTTCTTTCTATAGTCTATCTCAGGGGTACCCAATCCCCGGTCTGTGGATCGGCACCAGTCTACGGCATGCCAGCAATCAGTCTGCACAAACGAGTCAAGCCGTATTCAGGGATTCAGGCAGCATGCAAAACCACACCCCTTCCAGTCCATGGAAAAACCTTTCCCCATGGAACCCGTTCCTGGCGCCCAAAAGGTTTGGGGTCACTGGTCTATCCTATCTAATTGTCAAAAACATAGATAATAAGTTCATTTTTTTCTGTTTTATGCAAAAGGTTCATAAGGGCAGACAACATCTGTCTCCAAGATGGAATTTACAGGTAAAGAAACTGGTGGAGTGTAGATTTCAAATAAATGAGAAGAGGGGAGGAAAACTTAAGTATGAGATTTGCCCTATCATTTGACTCAGGCAGAGTGAGGCAGTCAACTTAGGCTATATATGTTGGGAGGCTTTAGGTGGCCTCTTTTCATTACAACCTGTTGGATTACTGCCAAGTTCTCAGAAGATTCAATGGTCAGTCCAGTTGTCTTTTGTTATGTAATGTTTTATAAATGGGCATGGGGCAGCTTTATTTTATAGCAAGAAGTCTCAGGTCAGTACTGTTTTTCTCTTATACTATTTCTCCAGTCTAAAACGACTCCTTCTGAAAGACGTTTTGTCAGGGAATTGCATAATTGGTGTCCAAGTGAAGTCAGAGGCGCTGACACAGATTTGCAGTTTTATATAAACAAATATATTTTACATTTATATATACACCAAATGAGATAGTCAGGCAAACAGGAGCACCATCAGGTAAATCACAGAGCATACAGGGCAAAAAGAAGAAAAAAGACGGGGGGGGAACTCCCCCTTTCCACACCGATAGCAACCCATCACAGTGCAGATTGCCTCACGTAGGAGCCAGCACTCTTCAACCACTCAACCATAACTGTGTGTTCTGGCTCACTGCACAATCCCATTTCTCCAGCTACTAAATTTAAATAGCTTAAGAAATTTTATTTCAAAATAACCTGTTTATTTCCAGCATGAAATAAACCTAGGGCTCATATCAGTAGTGTCTTATGTAAGACACACTAAATTTTTGATGTAGTCCCAAGGTGGGTTTCTTTTAAAACAGTAAAATATACAAAATGCAAAACATGAAACAAGATTCAGCCTTCTTCATAACAACTGAAACAGAGTAATGAGGAACCAGCAACAGATCGTCATTTTTCACCACGTTTTTTTTCCTCTTCTTGATCCTTCTACTTACTCATGGTAAAGATATTGCAAGGAGACATTTCCACTGAGTCCTTGCCAGAGTTGAAGGGTGGGGTTTAAATTGCATAACAAGTAAATAAATCTTTCAGTGTGGCCTCAGAGAAACATACCTGCTATCTGCTACCAAATGTATTGCCAGAGTGATAGCCTTCTACCTTTCTGACACGATTCAACTAATTCATGGAAAATTAAGAGCACCAATGGCTACTATTCAATATTACTGTACTGTTTATTACCCCTAGATAGGAGACAGGATGTGTCTGGATAACATCACTAACAGAAGAAAATGTGGTGAGGAATGTTACTGAAATCATGTCCAGCTTGTGAATTTGTAGTTGAGCACTTGGCTGTGATCTAGCCAGCATTTTTCTTCACAAACAAGAGATGGTTACCTCAAAGGACTCCCCTCTATGTTATTTAAACAATTCCTTTGGCACAGGATAGTTTAATAAAAATTAATCTATTGAATCCTGCTTGCCAAATTCGACTTGTCTCGTCTCCACAAAGCATCTGTGTGAAGAGCAGCACTGAATGCAACTTTTCTTCAGCCCAACGTTTTATCTGGGTAAGCAAAGCATCTGACCTGAGCTCCGCCTGGATTAAAGTCATACTCTATTGACACTTGACCTTCATATTCTGTTTTGAAATATGCCCTGTTTACTTAAGCAATGTGGTGCCAACAGTGTTCACCTTATCAGGTGAAAGGCAAGGCACAGAACATTTTTTCATACACAAATATTGATGGTAATTCTGGTAGACAGCTCCAAACGCAAATAAATCACCCTTCTTCCACGGCAAGCTCTAAGTGGAATTATAACTCACGGCGGCAGAGAGGGCCTACTGTGGATCCCATTGTTCAAAAAATTCTAACTCCTGGGATCCAGAAGAACCTTATCTGCTACAGCGTCCACCCTTTGGAACACCTCGCCATCTAAGGTAGCATTTTCCCCTACCCTCCTATCCTTCTACAAGAGCCTGAAGACTCTGCCAGTGGGCCTGGGGACCCAATGGAAGAGTACCACGCTGGAGGTGGCTGCTGGATTGACGGCAGACTCCACCTTGTCATCCCTGCTCTTTGCTTTCCACCTGTCCGTCTTTTTGTTATCATATTGTTGTCTTCTAATATTCTTCATTGTTTATTTTATTTTTCTATTATTTTGCTTTTGTTCAGTTTACACAGGTTTCATTTCTTCTTTTTTATTGGTGTAAGCCGCCTAGAGTAGCCCTAAAGATAGGCAGTAAAGAAAGTTAAATTTAACAAATAAACTTTCATTGTGACATTGCATTTTGCGGTGTCCATATCCCACTAACGTCTGACTGGACTAGAATCCTTAACAGTCTTTTTAAGATGTATAATTTCAATGTCAATAACAACTAAGTGGACATTCATAAGATCCTTTGCAGTGGTGTCATTTCTTCTGACATGTATATTTTTAATCACTCTTATTAGGCAAAAGTACTACACTTCCCCAAATGTTGTATCTAACAAGATTAATAAGAGAAACATAATTATAGTTTTGTATTACTGCAGTGTTTCTGATGACAGGTTTCCTGTCACTGTTTTTCCATGCTGATTAGTGGTACTCAATTTTTTTTCCTTCAAAGTTACCATGACAGGTATAAAGAACTATTTAAAGCTATGATATCAATCTATCCAAACTGAAAAAAACATATATTTTGATACTTTATATAAGTGTCCAGGAAAAATGTTTAAAGGATTTTTAAGTGATGCTTAACATGAGCAATTCTGTGCTATAACACTACCCATTGAAAATACTATGTGCTTATCTGTAATGGACTCACTTATCCTATGTCAGGATGGTGCAGTGGTTAAAAGCAGCACTGCAGGCTATCTCTGCTGACTGCCATCTGCCATTAGCCATCAAGTTCACCAGTTTGATTCTCACTGGCTCAAGGTTGACTTTGCCTTCCATTCTTCCGAAGTCGGTAAAATGAGGGCCCAGATTGTTGGGGGCAATATGCTGACTGTGTAAACTGCTTAGAGAGTGCTGTAAAGCACTGTTAAGTGGTATGTAAGTATAAACAAACAAACAAACAAACAAACAAAGAAATATTCAGTATGCCCGTTATGAAATGTCTCTGCGAAAATGGCATTTTGTAGATTTGAGATGGACTGTTATGCCCTTCTCAAAAAGCGTTTCCATGCAATGCAAGGAAGATTAATCTCTAGAGCTACTCTAACCCAGATACTATTTTGTCACAGAAGACTTCACCAAGTACCTGGTGCTCTTTAACTTAGTGACTTTCTTATTAAAAATTTCTGCCTGTCATTGGATAAACTTTTTTTTACAAAGGGACAAAATTAACCAGGGAGCTGGAAAAGAAGCAGGACAGCTTTCCGTAAAGTGTTGGATTACCATTATTCCATTTGAACATAGCCAACACAGCTGATAGAGTTACAGTCGGAACATCTGGAAGGATTTTGCTGGGGAAAACTAGAAGAGGACAAACAGCTGGCTAAGAAGAAGGCTTCAAGCAGGTTTAATTCTATAAGCAACCAGGTATAGTTAAAGCTGACCAGTTGCAAGAAAAGAAGAGGAAGATGAAATTGGGGGAAAAAATTTGCAGAGTTGTGAAAAGCTAAAACTCAATAACCTCAATAACCTAACTAGCAGAAAGGCTATTCTTTCGTGAGATCCATATCACCTCAACAAAGACGGAATAAACTACAAGCAAATCTAAATCTAAAAGAAATTCCACGTGAATTCCAAATTTGCAGCAGTACTGTACTTAATATTATGCGGCTGTTTACTCAGGCTGGTTTGAGTGGGGAACAAGGAAGTGCAACAGGAACACTTTCAAGCCACTGTGGTCCTCAAAAACTCTGCAACATTTGCAGCACAGATTTTATAAGGAAAGGGGGAAAATATATACACAATGTTCCCGCTAATTGGCAAGCCTGAGGCATTGTGAGGTCCTTGGAATCTGGACAAGTCTCTTCTGCATCCACCCAGTATATTACATAACTGTCTCCTCTCAATCACTGTACTTTGTGTACTGCATCAGTTGCAGCCCACATCCTCTATGTATTTACATTCATTGCTCTGTTGTTATATCACACAAGTAAGTCTACAGTGAGTTGAATTTGAGCCTCGGGAAGTTCACAAAACAATAAGGGGAACAAAGGAAAATAAACAGCTGTCTGGCACCATGGTTATCTCGGCTGCAAAAATCTACATGACCACCAGGTGACAGATGCTGCCATCTGTCGGTCACCTGGATTTTTGCAAGCCAGAACAGCAGCTCTAGGCAAAACAACTGCTGGCACCTAAGCCATCTCTTTAATTTTTGTAATGAGGTTGCAAAGGCAAACAGTGAAAAACATTTAAAGAAGAACATCCGCTTCTCATAACAAGAGCGCTTAAGAGTATCAGCCTTCATAATCTCTTCCTGCCAAACTTATTCCTCCTAGCAATTTAACCCAAAGCCACAGATTTCTATTCTTAAATACTAGGAAGGGAATGAAGCCAAATTAAACTAAGATATCCTTATATATAGTCTTACATGTTAGCAATAACCACCACCAGCATCAACCTTGCCCATTGTGGTCCGATCAATAAACTGCTATGAAGAAACCATGGCTTATTGCAGGGTAAATGCAGTTTGCATGTTGTATGTATGGATATTTATCTGTTGTAGATCTATAAATTCTCTTAAGTCATTGTCTGGGAAGGAAATGTTTCTGGACAAAACCTTTGCAAATGGCTAGTAATTGTCCTCTGTAGCTTTTTCTTCTGAACCAAGCCCCCAAACAGAATCAGAATTCATTTTACCATGTGTGTCAGGACACACACAAGGAATTTGTCTTCAGTGATCGTGCTGAAAACCTACCCAGAATATACATTTTTTAAAAAAAAGAGATATAAATACCTCAGATAGAATGGTGATATAGGTCTTTCATCCTCTTGGGAACTAAAAACAAAACAAAACATCTTTGTCATTAGCCTATTCATTTCTATTTCTTTCTTTTTTTTGCAAGCTAATTGGTATAACACCAACTAGATGAGAAGAAAGGACGGCAGCCCCAAGAATCCCGTATGCTGATCTGTGATATTAAAGCCAAAAGTTTGTTAAGAGAGGAACAAATTAAATTTGTGTTCTTTAAAGTGGAACCACAAATACCTGCAACGGAAGCTGAAATTAATTGCAAAAGTGAATGCTTTGATTAAAGAAAAGATTTTTGTCTAACTTTGTTTCTACCTGGAAATCACTTTTGATTTTTTTTTAGCCTGAAACTGAAAGAAACCAAACTTTAACCTTGGAATTTTATGATTAGATTTGTTTATGATTACAGAAATACCGTGTATTATGGTTTATTCCAGTTCAGGGTCATTGTATTTTATACTAGATGGAGCGATCTTCGCGCAACCGCGGGGTGCTCCAAAGTCTGGAGATTGGCCTGCAGGCCGAATTGGAGGCTTCCCGGCACCCTGTGGGTGCGTGGAGATCGCTCCGTGGGGTGCCAGGAACACTCCAATTCGGCCTCCAAGCTGATCCTTGGGCTTTGGAGCATCCTGCGGAGCGATTTCCGGGTGTGCGGAAATCGCCCCACGGGGCCCCCCCAAGGCTCAAAAAATGGCCTAAATTGGAGCCTTCCTGGCGCCCTGCGGATTGATCTCCCATGCGTTTTGGGAGTATTCGCTCCATAAGACGCATACACTTCCCCCCCACTTTTTTTGGGGGGGGGGAAGTGCATCTTATGGTGCGAAAAATAGGGTGGTTACTGACTGTATGATTTTTCTTTTATCTCTGCTCTATTAACTAAAATCACTTCTAAAGAGAGCTGCTCTGTTTCATTTTACTATCTCCACAGGACCTGGATCAATCTGCTAGTAGTAAAAAAGAAATAGATATTTTATGATGGGCTATTTTCCATTGTCTGGGATTTCTCTAGCCTTTGATGGATATGAGGTTTACTGGTTTGTGCAACCCTCAATGGTTAGCCACAAGAACATCTTATCAATGCCCACGCGATCAAGTGTCAAAAACCTGTCGAAACCAATGAGATTCCTGCTATATAAATGGCTGGGTTAACAAGCCAACTGATTCTCCTGACAGAACTGTGAAAATGATCCTAACACCTGCTACAGAAAAGCTGAGTTTTAAGGAACGACTTAAAGCAGCTATCTACAGGCTTTCCTAAAATGAGTTCTCAGCATATGTTCCATGAGATGTTTCAAGGAAGATTTTCTGATAGTTGAAGGTGCTGAATAGGAGTGAGGGCGTGGGAAAGCTCATAGAAAGATCTGTATCCACTCTGTCAGGGGTTCCCAACCTGTGGGTCTTGGCTCACCACCGGGCAGTGGCCTAGTGGAAATCGGGCCATGTGAGTGGTGGGCTGTTGCATGTGCATTAGCGAGCGGCTGCACAGCCCCACTTGTGCTGGGCAATCGATGCGCCCTACTCACACGTGATTGGCATGCATGCACCCCAACTGTGGCCCTGGCTGAGTGGGCGCTGTCCTCACATTGGTTGGGCCGCTTTGCCAATCCGTGCCCGGACTTTTCCCGTGCTCCCTGCACGGGAACACAATACAAATCATACTTACATTGGATCTCAAGTTAAGGGAATGCTTTCAGCACTTCTTAAGGTTCAGAATATTTCACCTCTTGGGTTGATATTATTACTCTAATGCTACAGTAAAGTAATTTCCATTCATTTTTTCCCAAAAAATATATATATACTCCTCTAAGGTTGTGAGCTTCTGGAACAAGTTAAATATTGACCTAACTAAAAGGATGAATAATCCGTATAGTCTACAAAACATCTTCCAAGGGCAGAAAGTTCAACGCCTCCACCCCAAGAACAAGGTTTAAAAAGGGATCTGCTACCAAAGTCACATATTTGCACAGTTTCCAGAAGTTTAGAAAGGGTTTATGGACCGTGACATCCTGATCAAATATTTGGGTACTGAAAATACAATCAACTGTTTTTGGTTGCTGTTCTAAATTTAACTCCTACTTTGACCTTAGATTAAAGTACCCTAGATAAAAATGAATTCCAGGAACACAGGGGAAAAAAATAAAAATAAAATAAAAGCACTAATGCCAAATGGCCATGAATCCTCCAAATTTCTACAGGCAGAAGGGACACATCTGCTTGCAGATGGAAGAACTACGGTAGCATTTTTGCTATTCTCCAGGTTCATGGTTATGTATCTCTATCCTTCTTTTTAATTCTTTCTTGTCTGGGTCTTTTTGTAGTTTAAGTTCCAGTGTTTTTATTTCTTTCCTTAAGATTTTATATTTCTGTTGTTTTTGTCTATTTGTTTTTTGCCATGTAAGTCATAGCTAGTCCTCCAAAAACAGTTTTGGCTGCATCCCATGTTTTGTAGTGATGTATTCTCCTTTTTATTTTCTTTAAAATAATACTCCATCTCAGTTTTTGCAAGTTTATAAA
>JANHFO010009699.1:145291-168023 GCA_032468095.1 Pareas carinatus | reverse complement strand
GGGGGCAATATGCTGACTGTGTAAACCGCTTAGAGAGTGCTGTAAAGCACTGTTAAGCAGTATATAAGTCTAAATAAATAAACAATTTAAATTTTGTTTTCTGTTTAGTTTATGTGTTATATAACCTTTTTGTTGATTGCTGTTCGCTGCCCCGAGTATATGTATCAGATGGATGACCACATACATTTTGTAAATAATATATTTTGCAAGTTGAGATTGTCTCCCATTGCCCAAGGCTGTTCAGGGAATTGGTTTGACCACTGGGCAAGCAACAACAGTGGAAGCCTGCACTTTAATTCTTTATATCAGAAGTCCAATCAAAAGTTTGCAGACAAGCATCTTGTTTGCTACAAGGCTTACTTTGGGTACAGAAATGTCATAACACATCATGTTTGCGACTTTCTCCCCAAAACTTATATTTGCACATTTACTTATATCTGCTAATCCTGTTCCCAAGATAACACTGGAACTAGAAGGTCACTGCAATTTAACTATTAGTTACTGGATAACGAGATTCCACGTTATCTGAAAGGTCATAAAAAGCATTCTAATTAAGATAAATGCTTTATTTACTGGAGACCTGAAATCAACTCCTTTTTATCTCAAGATGATGCTCCTAATGTGTTTACATGGAGAGTGTTGTTCAGCTTCTGTTGCCTTCCTGGAGAGATGTATTCTGCTATTCCGCTTCTATTGCTTCATTTTCTTAAAAATGACAGTCAAAAGGAGAAGTAGTCGACAATCTGGAAAAGACACATCTGCTTATTATTTGCAGTTTGGCAACCCTCCCTGAATGGGTAAGACAAAAAAATGGGTCAGAGGAAGGAATTACTGATGCTGTCTTTCAGCCAAGCTGCACCCTTCCTTTGAATTCAACAGTAGCATGTTAATACAGACCAAACCTTACGTTGCATAACAGGGTATGAGTTAGGTTACTAAGCAAGCCACAAATAGTTACCGCAGAACTATTTCTAAAAACTTGGTTGAGTGTCAACAGCCTAGGGTTATAGTACTTCAGCAAGAAAGCCAAGATTCCCCACCTCCAGCATTGACAAAAAACAAAACAAAACAAATCAACCCCACTCTGTCTCCTGGCAATATGCATTTAAACTTAATGAAAAAAGACCTGGTAACAATTCCGGTTGGGGTAGTGGCAGTGGTTACTTCTTAAGGTAAAGTTTCCCCTGATCAGTCGCATTTGACTCTTGGGAGCAGTGTTCATCTCCATTTCCTAACCAAGAAAAGTCAGCATGCTTCTGGGGTCATGCGGCCAGCATGGCTATAGGTCAGTGATGGCTAACCTTTTGGATACCGAGTGCCTGGACGAGTCATGGCTAATGAGTCGCAGCTCGTGACATCATCACCTGGCCCTGTTGCTGTTTCTGAGCATGTGCATAGCCCCGTGACATCATCGCCTGAGGCCACTACTCTCCTTCTAAGCATGTGCATGTCACTTCCGTGATGTCACTGTCTGGCCCCGCTAATCTTTTCCTGAGCATGTTCAGCTCTGGGGCGACGCTGAGGCAACTTGGCTCCCGTGCCAGCAGAGAGGGTTCTGCGTGCCTGCCGCGGCACGCGTGCTATAGGTTCGCAATCCCTGCTATAGGCCAAGATGCACGGAATACTGTCATCTTCCTATCGAAGTGGTACCTATTGATCTACTCGCCTTTGCATGCTTTTGAACTGCTAACTTGGCAAGAGCTGGGACAAGTAACAGGAGCTCATCTTATTACACGGAGCTCAGGTTTCAAACCTGGGCTATCTCTCCAGCTGATAAGCTCCGCGTCTTTAACTACGGAGCCATCATACACCTCTGGTTATTTCCTGGTCACCTTGAAATAATTTTTTATTCACTTTGGGTGATCCAGTGAGCTGTTTTTAAACCTATATAAAAAATAGCTCTAAAGATTTACCATACTTTCTGGAAGGAATAATTTTGCTCAGTGGATTAACCTCTGCTATTCATGTATGTAATTTTACATTCCTTAAGAGTATTTTGCATTCAATTCTACATAACTTACCTCCAGAGAGATAGTTACGGAATTGCACCACATGCCTCAAATCTGCTGTCCCATCTTTAGCTGGTTGGCGCACAACCATGTCCTTCTGACCTTAACTATTTGTTACAGATTTTGGATTAGATTAATATTTGAAGTAGTAATCTTATGCAAGATGTTTAATTTTCATTAAAGACACTAAAGCTTCATTTTGGATGGAAATCTGAAGAATCAGGAAAAAATAAAAATAAAAACTGAACTGCAGATAAGTGAGCAAGCCCTTTCCACCCTGATCAATACAGGTAGTCCTCGACTTATAATCACCTCGAGCCCAACAATTCTGTTATGTGAGACATTTGTTAATTAAAATTGACGACATTTCTTGACACAGTTGGTGAATGAATCACTGCAGTTGATAAGTTAGTAAACATGGTTGTTAGGTAAATCTGCCTCTCCCATTGACTCTGCTCGTCAGAAGGTTGCAAAAGGGGATCACATGACACTGGGATGCTGCAACCGTCACAAACATGAGTCAGTTGCCAAGAGTCTAAATTTTGATCACGTGACCACGGGGATGCTGCAAAGGTGGTCATAAGTAACTTTTTTCAGGGCCACTGTAACTGAACGATCACTAAAGAAACTGTTGTAAGTTGATGACTGCCTGTACTGTCCTATGAAGAAAAGCTTTGCAAATGGTAAGTTTGTTACGTAATATTGGTTTTTGTCAAAAAGCACTTGGATCTAGAACAATGTTGGCGAAAATATGGCACGTGTGCCAGAAGCGGCACTCGGAGCCCTCTCTGTGGGCACGTTTGCCATTGCCCCAGCACAGAGTACTTTGCTAGAAAGTCAGAAGGATGTAGGGCTCCCCTCCCCCTCTCCACGTGCGGCTGAGAACATTTCTGACATCACCTGCCCCTCTGATCAGCAGTCCAATGGGGGAACTTCCTCCCTGCCCTGTCTGGGGTAAGACAGGTGGCTCAAATGCGGCGCGGAGTCTGTCACAAAGGTGAGAGAGAGGAGAGGAGCTAGGTTGGAGGACAGCATAGCTAACAGCGAGCCGAAGCAGGAGATCGCCGACCACCAGGGAGGGGGTGTTTGCCAACGGCCACAGGAAGGGCACGTGTTGCCGTGTTGGCACTTTGTGATAAATAAGTGGCTTTTGGGTTGCAGTTTGGGCACTCAGTCTTTAAATGTTTCGCCATCACTGATCTAGAATCTAGGCTGTCAGCTTTCCAATTGACAAGGTCAGCATATTCAACCGCTGAGCTATTGTGCCCCCATTATTGTGCCACCCTGAGTCTATGGAAAGGAACGGGATATAAATACAAATAAATAAATAAATTAGATTCTCAATATGGCACATCTAATAACATGAATTTTGAAATTCATGTTATTTTACGTTAGCCATAAACATCCATGCCGTTCAAACCTCAGGTTATGAATTTCTAGCTCTAAAAATCTTATTTCTCAGAAATATCTATTGTTTCATTCAGAATAAACAGCAAGCAGTGAATCTACAATTTCAAATCCAGTTAGCCCAACCCTCCCTCCTTCCTAGATCATAGAAAGAAGAATATTAGAATCAATAGATTGGAATTGCAAGGTGGTCAGAATCACCTGGCTAAGATGGGTGGCTATAAAAATTGAATAAATAAATAACAATGTAACTTAAAATGCAACTGTATTTATACCTGCGATGAAGAATGTCAAAAGCTACTGCTTTGTATCTTTTTTCTATTTTTAAACTTTTTTCTTGCATTTTTGCTTTCTCTTGATTTCTTTTTCTTACGTACTTGACAAGACAAATGTACTTTATGACTATGAATGTATCTTATGCTTACATACACAATTGATTATGCCTATATATGCAATGACTATGACTATATATATAAATGATCATGATTATGCTTATAAATTTAAATGATTATGAATGTATCTGATTGTAGTCACAGTTGTTTATTGTATGTATGTAGGTATTGAGTACTACAGGAGTTGTAGTGGCGCAGTGGTTAGAGTGCAGAACTGCATTCTACTTCAGTTGACCGTTGGCTGCCAGTAAGTTCAGCAGTTCGAGTCCCACTAGCAAAAGGTTGACTCAGCCTTCCAAGGTCGGTCAAATGAGGACCCAGATTGTTGGGGGAAATAGGCTGATTTCTGTAAACCGCTTAGAGAGTGTTATAAAGCACTGTGAAGCGGTATATAAGTCCAACTGCTATTGCTATGTTCATCGAAAACAAATTCCTTGTGTGTCCTGACACTTGGCAAAATAAATTCTGATTCTTTTCTTTATATTAATTTGTAGGAGCTTGTATCTTCTTTTTAAAATGTTTTAGGAACAGTTATATAATAAAAAATGGAGAAGTGAAGTCCAAAGTACTTGTTATGGAGGTTTATCTGGAAGAAACAGGTATAAATCGCCAATCTGCAATCCAGGTTAAAAACAAATGACTATAATAGCACCAGAAGACTAATTTCCTGCACGCTCTGTATATACAGCACTTTTCTAAGTGAAGGGCCATTAAGGAACTGATGGGAGATTACATATCAGTTTAATTGGTCACAGGTCAAAAAAATCAACTCCGTGACCAATACAGTCAGTGTAAAATGGGCCTGAAGCTATTTAAATTATCTTGTGTTCCAACTTAATTATTTGCAGGTGGCCATAAAAACCTACCTGGTCACGTAGGCCATTTCATCATGTTTGTGAGTGTGATAACAATCCTCTTGCTAGAAGAATACTATTAGATGCTCCAAATGATTCCAATGAAACAAAATTTAAAAATAACAAACTTTTGATTTTACCCTATACAGGTAAACATTTTGGTTTGGTCTAGTGACAAGCAATGACTTAAAAGTAGTTTGAGCCATATCCTGCATGGGGAAAATCTGTCTCTCCTTTCAGGTGTCCTGTGTGTGAGAGCACCCAAGAATATTCAAGAGAGAGTGAAAGAGTAAGAATATGAGAGAGAGAGAAAGAGAGAAAGTGAATGAGAGACAGAGGGGGGGGGCATATGCTACTATTTTTAAGGCATTTTTGCCTCAAAATAACTTGGGAATTGTTAAGGCAAATTTCAGAAGTGCACACACTCTGGGCTCCTACACACACAAACCCCCCATATTTGCTCTGCTGTGGACATGGAATGTCAAATGGCAGGATCCAGAAGGTAGCAGCTTCTAAACTAAAGCTTGCATTTAGGTTTTTTTCCCCCATTAACAGCTTATACCACCAGAGCACATCTTCAATCACATCTCTACCAAATCCTACTTCTTTCCTCAATTCAGCTGACTCGGCGAGTCATCCACCCATACGTGTTGGCTAAAGATGATAGGATGCAGAAAAATCTCTGAAATGTTGAACAACTAATTGAAAAAGGACATATGGTCAATATGCAATTGGTTGGGGGAAACAACTTTGAAATCAGGGATAACTAGGTAGATCTTGGGGGAGCGGAGGGGAAGATTCTAGTATAAGAGGGAATTTGAGGGAACTTCCTTCAGGAAATCCATTTTTCCTCTATCCAATAAACTGGACAGCCAGTCTGGTATAGTGGTTAAGGTGCTGGCCTAGGAAACAGGAGACAGTGAGTTCTAATCTCGCTTCAGGCATCAAAGTCAGCTGGGTGACTTTGGGCTAATCACTCAGTTCAACCCATCTCACAGGGTAGTCGGTGCGGGGTAACTAGAAGGACGATGAAGGAGTGTTATGCATGTTTGCTGTCTTGAGTTACTTATAAAGTAATAAAAGTCAGGATAAAAATCTAATAAATACAGGATACTTCAACTATTGTATTAATGAATGATTAACAATTGTACTTAGCCAATAATAATAACAATAGACATTCCCTTTCACACACAGTAATCTGTTAACATTGTAAAAGCAATTATGCTATGTTTACCATCATGAGTTTCAAAGCATGACTGATGTTATGGCCAAGTTTGATAAGAGTAAGAATATTTTCTGCAGAAAGCGAAAAGAGCAGGAACCATATACTGAACTCTTTCTGGACTGACTTGTCATAACAACTTACTCCTTTTCCTCATTCCTCAGTTCCTTAAGATAAAAGATAAACCTCTGGAGGATTTCAGGAGGGCACTGTTTCAATCTGCAAACAGGGTCATTAAATTTTCTTGCTACACAGAGGAATTCCCTGGTGCATAAATGTATCTACCGGTATTTAAGTTTATTAGCAGCTGCTCAACTTCAATGGAATCTGCCACGGAAAAGATTAAATAAGAAAAATTAACTCTGAAAAGTGGTTTTCTGTGGGACAGACTAGAATTTTCACCTATGTTTAGAAACACATCTGCCCTGGCACTGAGTCAGAAGTCTTCAAACTTGGCAACTTTAAGAGTGTGGACTTCAATTCCCAGAATTCCTCAGCCAGCCATGCTGAGGAGGTTGAGGTCCAAACTGTAAGGGAATTAAAGTCCAAGCTGGCTGAGGAATTCTGGGAGGGAGGGGATGGCATGACCTACAAGGTCAACCTCATCTGAAAGGGGGCAGATCTATAGTTCGTGAGAATTCAGATAAATCCGAGAGAACAAAATCGATTCCTGACAGAAATCTGAATAATCCTGCACCACACTGTCTCTCAGCTCAAATGTAGTAAATGTCAGATAATCAAAAATTAAAAGTTAATTTAAGAGACAGTTTTAAAAGAAACATCCATTTACAAAACAGAAAGACTGATTCTTGAACACATGGCACTCCAACACTGATCTCTAAGCTAAATATTTCACTACCAAAAATAAAAAAGAGGTAAATGAAGATTTCTTAGCACAGAAAAGCTACTAACTTATTTCATATATTATCAGATAAATTTTCAAATGAAGGCTGTTAAACAGGCACTTTTTCTACATTGGTTAGATTTGTCAAACAATTAAAAAGAAAGATATGTTTTGCACAAACCAAAGTATTCACTTAAAAAAAACCCAACAAACTAGAGCAGTAATTAATATAGCCAAAATGAATCTTTTTGGAGAATATAATTACTGCAAAGCAGAATCTAGTTCGTTGACCAATCCTTGAATTTCTCTGTTGCTCTAAAGGAAAGGTACGTGAGCAATGTTTAATGTTTTTTTTCTTACCATAACATTCGAAAGATTAAAAAAATTATGTAAGCAATATTAATATTACATCACTTTCTTCTTTTTTCAGATTACAATCTTTATGCGTCATATTTAAACAAGGCAAAGGAACATGTTTTAATAAGTGTGCTTGGAAATTCAGGCCAACACTTTAAACAATTCTTAATGTGTTTACAGACTTGTAAACTTGCCTTTTAAACTATCTTTTTAAATAGTTTATCCTACAAATTTTGACTCTCAATTTCAAATATAAATAAAAGAAGAAACTATTGTCCTGAGTTAAATAATCACAAACAACCTCAAGGCAACTTAAGAGAAGAAACAGTTGGCACGAAAGATCAACAGAGTATTATTTCAAAGAGCAAACACTTGTTCCTAGCCCTTTCCAGCTCTCTTGCCGTATAATGTTACATCACAATAAATTGCGCTTCACTCTTGGACATGTGCACTGAACACTGCTTAATTAAAAAAGAACTTATTTCTGTCTAACTGTATCTAACCCCGAAAGAGAAAATAGGCGCCTTTGGGAAAAAAGAAGGAAAAAAGAAGGAAATGTACATTCTTTGCTCCTTTGTAAAAATTTCTACCTCAAACATAAAACTCTGTGCTTAGGTTGGTACAAGCACACATCAGTTCTACCTATAGCAACTTAAAACTAAGTAGAATTTTCCTAACAGTGAGAACAATTGACCAGTGGAATGCCTTGCCTTCAGGAGTTGTGGGTGCTCCATCATGGAGGCTTTTAAAAAGAGACTAGACAACTTGTCTGGAATGTATAGGGTCTCCTGCTTGATCAGGGGGTTGGACTAGAAGATCTCCAAGGTCCCTTCCAACTCTGTTATTATGTAAAATGCCACTTATATTTATTAATTGGTAAAGTGAATTGCCTGTATTTCCACAAGTCCAGGAAAAAGAGAGAAAATGCAAACAACCCATAACAACAGGAGAAACAAGGCACCTGTAACCATAGCCTCAATCCAATAAGACCTTACCTAGAAGCCAAGTCTATTTAGAATAGGACTACTGTACACCATTAAACCAACATATGCGATAACCAAAGATAAATATGGCATCAAGAAAATGAATACTTTTTATACAAACAGGATGCTCCTTTTTTAACTGCTGGAACTCCCCACAAAACTGATTTTTTTGAGGTCCAAGACCAGAAGGATTTCATTTCCTAACAGTGAGAACAATCAACCCGTAAAACAGCTTGCCTTTGGAAGTTGTGGGTGCTTCCTCACTGGAAGCTTTCAAGAAGCGACTAGACAGCCGCTTGTCAAAAAGGGCATACAGGGTCTCCTGCTTGAGCAGGGGGTTGGGCTAGATGACCTGCAAGGTCTCTTCCAACTCTGTTGTTATTTCTGTTATTCTGCTAAAGTCAAGGAGGAGGGGGGGAACTGATGGCAGAGGCTCTCTATATAGCACAGAGAAAATAATTTTACAGGGAGGTTGGCCAAGAGGGCTTTGCATCCACACTTGTTCAAAACGAGAATTTATTGGCCAGGTGTGTCTGGACACACAAGGAATTTGTCTCCGGTGTACATGCTCTATACCTACCTACATACAATAAACAAACAGCGATTACAATCATAAGATACATTCACAATTCACAAAGACAAGGAAGCCGGGCTCCCTTTACCTTTGCAGAGAGACGATCTCCAAAGCCATGCCGGGAAGAAAGGTGAACCCGGAGCGCGGTTGCTCCGGAGCCTTGCGATCCCTTCCGCCTCTGCTGGCCCACCACACCCCGCGCACGGGCTGCCCTGCCCGCAGGCACCGGCGCTGTCAAGTCTCTCGCCCCCCTGGCGCGCGGGCTTCGCTTCCCTGCCCGGGCTCGGCGCGCTCGGCTGCCAATCTCCGGCGCGCACGGCCGGCAGAGCCTCGACGGGTCGTCTGTCTGCACAGGAGCGCGCCAAGGTACCAGCCGGCGGGCGGCTTCTCCTCTTTCTGGCCGCGGACCCGGCGCTTCCCTCTCTCGGCTCCTCTTTGACCTTTTGTTCGCGAGGAACCACCAGCGGCTGCCCCAGCCGCCTGCAGCCAATCAGCAGCCGCGAGCGGGGAGAGGCGCTTCAGCCGAGCCGCTCCCCGGGTAACTTGAAACTTTTCCTTCCCCCGTCCCGCCCGCCCGGCCAATGGCTCGGGGCGCCCGAGCTGGAGCGGCGGGCGGGACGATCCTCCTTTCTTTCTCCACCTTCCTTCAACGCGCTTTGGAGGGCGGCGGCGGCGGGGGGCTGCAGAAGCCAAACCCCGCCCCCGCCCAACCAGGGTAGCTTTGCAACCGGGCGCCCGCTGCTTATTCCATCGGTCAACTGAAGCCGCATCGCTTTTCTTGGGGTTTTATGGAGCGCGTCGGAGAGGAGAGCGGCAGCTTCCCAGATCAGAGAAAAAGACCGGCCCAGCCGCACCAAAGCAAGCCGATTAAGGGGTGACCTAAGCCATAGGTTTTCAACCCTTTTCAAGCTGCTGACCCCGTTCCCACAAATCCAACTAATTCCTAATCAACAATTCATCCACGTTACTTTTCCCAAAAAATTTCTTGACCTGCCTGCCGACTTGCCGCGGACCCCAGTTTGAAAACCTCTGGATTTAAGCCGGGGCTCTCCCTGTTCCCACCCCGCTCTGCCCCATTCCCGAAATCGCGGGCAGCGGATTATGATAACTGTAGTCCAACCTCCTCCCCGCGAGGGCACAGCCGTGCCGAGGGGAGAGGGCCTGATCTGCGCTGCAAGGAGAACGCGGGGCGCGAGGCGACGATTGATCCAAGGGAGACGGGAAAGAGGCCAGAAAGTGGAAATGACACTTGCCGCCCCCCCCCCAGGTCCAAAGCTCGAGTTAGCCGCTTCTGGCCGGAGGGGAGCCCCCGACACGCTTCCCCCCGCGGCTGGGCTTTGCCACAGGCCGAACTGACACCACGTCGAGCACGTTGCTCTCATTCTCCGGCGGGGAGGAGCGAGAGGCCGGAGGAAACGGACGTGGTCGGGACACACACACCACACATCACAGCCCGTCCCCGTCTTCTTTCTTCCGAGCAGCGCCTTTGCGCTTAGGGATCGAGGGGCGTTGCTCGAACACCGCATTTTAGCAAACTTTCCTCCCCAAGCAAGCAAAACCAGCAGAGGGTCGGTCGATCTGGATAAATGCAATGTTTTTTAAAAAATAAACAATGTAATTCTTGAAGATAACAATCCGGCTACGGGCCCTTATTACAACCAACCACTCTCAATGTTTAGGCGTTTTGATGACTGTTTTCCCTTTTGTATCCTTTGCCATTTGATCTTTCTGTGGAAATACGGTGACGGTTTCTGGGTTTGGCAGAGGATGGCAAACTGAGTGGACCAAAAATAAACATAAGTTAAAAATCTAATACATATTTTTTAGGAAATCTAAATAAAACAAATTGAACGTTCAAAAAATTGCTTGAGAACACACACACATGCAATAACACAGTTAATAGGTCAAACAAAATTTATTTTTATTAGATGTATTTATTAGATTTTGGTCCCACTTTTAATACTTATAAGTAACTCAAGGCATGATTAAGATCACGGTTTGTACTTGACAAGGTGAATGTACTTTATGACTGTACTTTATGTTTATATATACTATGTCTATATATACAATGATTATGCTTATATACACAAATGAGTATGATTATGCTTATATATACAAATGGTTATGAATATCTTTGATTGTATTCACAAGTGTTTATTGTATGTGTGTTAAGTACTGAGCATGCACATCGAAGACAAATTCCTTGTGTGTCCTGGCACACTTCGCAAAATAAATACTAATTCTGATTCTTCCTATTTTCCCCACAAACAACAATCCTGTGAGATGAGTTGGGCCAAGAGAGTGATTGACCCAAAGTCACCCAGTCTATGCTTTCATGGTTAAAGGGAACTAGAATTCAGTCTCCTGGTTTCTAGACCAGCACCTTAACTACTGCATCAAAGCCACTCTATTGTCCTTTGTGAAATGATTTCACTATTTGAGCATTGTCTAGCGTGGATTTAGATTCTGTGTTTGTCAACAGCATGAAAAAAAAACCCCAATCGTGTACAGTTAGTCCTCGACTGACAACAGTTCGTTTAGTGACCATTCAAAGTTACAACAGCATTGGAAAAAAAGTGACTTGACTGTTTTTTACACTTGGTCATGTGATCAAAATTTAGATGTTTGCTAACTGACTCATATTTATGACGGTCGCAGTGAAGGGGGTCAATGTGTTCACCTTTTGCGACCTCCTGTCAAGCAAAAGTCAATGAGGAAGCCAGATTCACTTAACAACCATGTTACTAAACAGCTGCAGCGATTTGCCTAACTGGCAAGGAAGATTGTAAAATGGGGCAAAATTCACTTAACAAATGTCTCACTTAGCAACAGGAATTTGGGGCTCGACTAAGGCCATAAGTCAAGGACTACCTGTATTTTCCATTTGATGTGGGATAAATACGGGAAATGTGTAAAGTCTTATTTTTAGCTATCCCTTTAAGCAAATTATTTCCTTCTTAAGTTTAAGTGAGGGTGTTGTGCTTAGCTATGGTTTGTTCAACCATAGCTTAATAAATAATTCCTGACAATAGAGTCACATATACCACTGAACAAAATATTCCTGCCACAAGACACACATCCTGGTACATGATAAATAATCCAACCAATCTCCAACCATATTATGGCTCAGAAGACTGGGAAAATCCAGTGAGTCACACCTTATTTCTGCAGGTGCACAGAATCTTAGCAGCTGCTTCATTTGCTTGAGAGAGTTACACATCCTCAATTTAAAATCGGCTGGTGCAATCTTGTAGTCAGACATGCATTGCTAGAAAAATTAAGATTCCCATGTTTTGAAGGTGGAAAAGAAAGTGGATTTTCTCCACCAAAACCAACAGCCCAGATGGCAGATGCAGTCACATAACGGGAGCCTTCCTCTTGAGTTTGAGAGAGCTCTATGAAGTGTAGAGAACGTTCACATTTTCATATGATTTAATCTCCTAAAATACAGGTCATTCTTGCTTGATGACCATAATTGACAGCGGAATTATGGTGGTTAGGTTACGGTGGTCATTAAGCAAGTCACTTTGTGACCCTAGCTTATTTTATGATCTTTTGGGGGCAGCTGTTAAGCAAATGCTGCTTTCGCTAAGCAGACACTGCAGTCATTAAATAAACCCCTTATACTCTATGGGCATTTTAATTTTTTTAATGGAAATCAGAAGTAAACTCAATTTTCCAGCAAAAAAAAAAAATGCAGTCATGTGACTATGAGATTCTGCAAATGTGCCACAAATGGTGATTGCTTGTCAAGCACCCAAAATGTGATTATGTGATGAGGAAGCTGTCAGAAACTTCCAAACCAGTCATAAGCTCTGGGGGAGATACATCGTAATTTTGAAGGATCACTAAGTGACCAGTCATAAGTTGAGGACTAACTGTTCAGGAAATTCAGAAGTCACAAAAGGCCCATTGCACCCCACCCCTGGGATAAAAGTTCCTGGTGAACACATAGACCTGTTATTGGCAACAATACAAAAGTGATCTACCATAGGATGCCTCTGCAGGTGTTCATTTTAGTCTGTATCCCTGATATTTCCTAGTGGCATCTCATTAAAATAATAGTCCTACCTAACGATCATTTAGAGAGAATGTGAGAACATGTCTCATTTAGGATCCTGAAGTAGCATTTCTGGAAATCACACTTATAGCCAAAGATTCCCAGATATTTACAGTGCACAAAGATAGGACAGCCATACTTTTACCTCAAAAATGTGCCCAGTGATCAACTATCATTAATTAAAATAATATATAGCTATCACTTATTGAATATATCTGCATTCAGATGTCTCTCTGTGTGTCTGTGAATATATGTCCTAACTGTTTTTCTCTCTTAGTAACTTTCATTTTTACAATATGTATTTTTAATTGAATGTAATTAACGGCTAAAAATGCACCTTTTAGTTTATACTGATTTGTAGTGCTGATGACAAGGAAGGCCTTGCTGATGGTTTATATTTTCACCAAATATCAATATAGTGTGAGTTTATAAAATGATTCTGTGGCCCTGAAAAACAGGCCTTCCTACCCATCTGCAACCCCTGAAGTTATCACTCAAAATTATGTCAACACGGATTAAGACTGGAGACGAAAGGTCACTTTATTAAACTAACAAGTATCATCTTCTTCAATAATAAGATATCAGATAGGCAGGTTTGCTTTCTTCTCTCCTCCCCCCTAATATTCATTAAAGCATGTAAGTTCTTAAAATGTAAGCACCTTTATTGCCAAATTTGTTATACTAAGCAAACCTTTATCTCTCCTATCTTGGAATTTACTCTTCGTGGCAATGTTTTAAGATATAACTTGAACATTTACTTTTCTTTATTGCACAAGCCTCAGTGTATCCAGAACAAGCCAGTTGTCAGGTTTTACCAAAAGAAAAAAAAGGAAGAAAGGAATTTTCCATCTAATCAAAAACAGATCAAGCACTGAAATCTTATCTGCAGCTCTCTCCCTGCCAAGTCATCTATCCATTATAAAAGCCGTGAGATTTAAAAATGATAGGACATTAAATATCACAGAAATCTCTAAAGGGAACTCATTTTTTGTTTAATTTTTCTAGTTTATTCTTCCACGTGAATGCTAAGATTTGGACATTAAACAATTATTTTTCTCTACTCCTTTTAAGATTCTTTTTATGGAATCCCAGAGGCCATGTTCCAATATTGTACAGAATCATAGCTCTGGGTCAAAAGATTGAGGAAAAATCTGGTCCGTTTGCTTTGGGTTTAGTGTAATGCTTGAATCTACCCATTATGGCTTGGAGTTACGTGCGAATCAGGCCACTGCCAATTTGTCACTCGGATCTATGGGCTGGCAATCACCCATTTCTTTTTTCTTTCTATAATACCTGGCAAGACGGGAAGTGTGATTGATTGAAATCAGTCATAGATTAATTGGGGATTTCTGCAGGGGGTGGTCAACAAGTCAAGAGGGTGATCGCAATTTTATAACTGAAGTTCCTCACCTGCATTTTTATGCATATTATGACACAGGTGAAAAGGTCTAGGTAGGAGAAGAGTTTTTTCTTCCATGGCTTCCACCCTCTGAAACATTGTGCCCCCAAAGTGAGATCTGCACCCACTTATTTGTGGTGAAGACCTGGCCCTGCCAATTAGCCTAGCACCCCAGTGGGGACATGCCTTTCTGGAGGTGGTTGGTTAACAGATTAAGAAAAGACCCCCCCCTCTTCCTCCAACTGTGTGTCTGGCTCCATTCCTTCCTGTCTTTGTCAATTTTAAAGTTTCTATTTATTGTTTTAATTTTGAATGTTTCATGTTGGATTTTTTTAATAACTGTAAGCAGCCTAGAGCTGTCTCCAGGAAAGATAGTAGGCATATAAGATGGGCGGATGGATGGGGCTTCAGTTGTGAGGCGGCAACTTTTATTTTTTAACACCCCCCCACTCATGTCCCTGTTAAAAATGAAGATTGGAATTAATAATCTGATTCTGATATTTGCCTATCTAGTCAAAAATGACAATTTATTTATTTTTTTACCATACAGTAAAGTTTCACATTTCCTATGTCTACAGAAGAATGAAGAAAGAAGAAGATAGAAACTGCATAATTTTCCGTTATGTCTGAACTAAGTGGAAGCTCAGTTTTCATTTAAGTTTCTAATGCCTCAGTGTAATAACTGTAATAAGAGGAATATTCTATTTCAGAAACTTTGCAGCACACTTACATTTCTGTACTTATTCAAATCCCTTTGCCGTCAAATTCCATGAGGTGTGATTAAGAAGTGAATTAATTAATTGGTCACAGCTATAATTTAGTATATATATCTCTATGTAAAAATTCCAAATGAAAGTCAGTATTTGTTAGTTTATAACTCAGTAACAAGTGTAATTTCCTATCTAAATCTCTGAGAGAGATAATGGCAAATGACATTTTCGTTTACCAAGTATGAATTTTGCAATACAAGATGGGAAATCCAATCTCAAATTTGCATTAAAATGGCTTTAAAAATGGGGGGAGGAAATGTATTGTCTCAGGTAAGAAATTATTTTGGCATGGAAATGCTTGAGAAAACATTCCTAAAGGTACGTGGATAGGGCCACTATATAGTTTAATGTAGAGAGAACACTGGATTTTATTGAATCAGAAATTCAATAATTCCCTAATGAAGCCTAAACTGCAGCTTTCCAGCTATTGCCTCTTCTAACTAAATGAAACTAAAAAGTAAAGAAAAACATGCAACATACAACAAGCCTGATGTGTCCCCTGGTACAAGCCAACAAAGATAGGAAGAACCTATGGTTCAGTGGTTAAGATATTAGCCTAACATGTCATCCAGTCTGGGTTCGAATACCATCAAGGGTATGCCTCACTGATGAAAGTTAATAAGCTAGAAATGGCCATCTTAAACTCCCTTTCTTCCTTTGTCAGCTTGTAAAACTTCTTGCTGTCTATAAAAGAGTGCGTTGTCTAGCAACAAGCCTGCTAAAGCCCCTAGTCTGGGGCTGAAAGGCAAAGGAAGTAGTTTACCGCCTTCTATACTCAGAAAAAAACCAGTTGCCTCATTAAAAAAATGGCCACATACAACTTTATTGGTTATTATTAACAGGCAATTTGAGGTTTATTAATGTAAAATTCTGAATGGAGAAATTTATAGGATCCCACCGGAGTCAGTCAGGCTCATGCTGGTGCCCATTCTTGTGGAAAATACTATGCACAGAATAGTCCAGAGCACATATATAGAGAGAAGTTCCCTGAAGACATGTCTGAAAGCTCGGAAGAATAAACCTCTGATCCCCGTGACTCACCCAGATTGGATCCTGCAACGTTATCCTGGGACACGTCTCTTTGCCTCCATTCGTGGTAGAAGCTTGTGCTTCTAAACTAGCTTTGATTCAAAACCACACATCCTGCAGTGCCTTTCAGACCAACCATCTGCACCGTCTATATTTTATGACTAGACTAGTAGAGAATCACAGGGTTGCGACCTCCCAAATCAATGAAAAGAGGATTGTAGAGGTTGACAGGTCCCCGCCTCCCTCATCCAAAGAAAATGATCAGTCATCTGCATATAAGTAGGTCAGGAGTTCATTATACACTTGAACTAAATCACTAAAACAGTAGGATGACAATTAAATCAGAACACCTGGAACAGATTTTTTTTGAATCAATGTTCTTTAACTTCAGAAGGTATAAGTGTTAACGTTTTAGAGTACAGCTAGTTCTCAACTTACGACCACAACTGAGCCCAAAATTTTTGTTGTTAAGCAAGACAATTGTTAAGTGAATCACTACAGTTGATAAGTTAGTAACACAGTTGTTAAGTGAATCACTTTCCCCTCCCCCATTAACTTTACTGGCAGAAGGTCGCAAAAGGTGATCCTAAGAACCTGGGACACCGCGACGGTCGTAAGTATGAACCAGTTGCCAAGCAACTGAATTTTCTTGGTATATACATTTTTATTTTCACATTAAGACCCTCCAAACATGCTCACAACAAATTCAGAAGATATAAGAAGGGCAGAAAGCATCAATTCAACAAATTTTACAGTCAAAATAGACCACTTATACATACGTAATTTTATATTCTTATTTAACCATCTTATATCCTTCTCCTCTTAGTTCCCTCCTCTGGTTATCCTTCTTTTCTCATTAATATTTATTTATTTTCAAAACAACAACAACAACAAAACAAAAAACAATAGCTACATCTATTGTTCAATCTCAGATAACGGGGTATACTTTTCAAACATTATTTCATACCTACTCCTACTATCCTGTTTACCATCTCTGCAAATTCATTTCACTTATTAATAACATATTTTATAACATACTCTAACAAAAGAAACAATTCGTTATATCGATGGTCATTTAACTCCAATCCTGATTTACATCTGAATTTTGATCACATGATTATGAGGCTGCTACAAAGGTCGTAAGTGTGAAAAATGGTCATGTCACCTTTTTCAGTGTCATTGTAACTTTGAACCGTCACTAAATCAGTTGCTGTAAGTCGAGGGCTACCTGTATCATCCTTATTTCCGGAAGAATCTCTATATTCCCCCCTCACTTCAATGAGTGATTGCAATAGGTAGGAGCTGCTTTCATTTACACAGGAATTTACGGCTGTTGTATTGCATCTTAAATAAACTATATTTGGCCAATTTTATTTAGTCGTCTTTTAGTCTTTTCTTGCCTTCCCTGCTTGACTGCACTGATTTATAACAGCATGGTACTTACAAGGACAAATCCTGCCTTTCTTCATTTAGAATAGGGGCAACACTGATCCCCACTTTCATACTCTTTTGCAGGGCCCTGAAGACGTGGGCTTGCCAACAAGCCTGGGAACCCCCAAGAGAGATGAAGTCCATCAAATATCACATTTGATTGTCAATCAGGAAATTGGGAAGTTACTGCTTTTTATTGTTTTTACACTGGGTCTTTATCTTTGTAAGTCGCCCTATGGCCATATCAACTTTCTTAAACAAATAGAAAAATATAAACAGCAAAAAAGGGAAAGCATCTGGAACTCAGAACTATTGATTATTGCACATTTGCCTGAATTCGATTTCCCCCTAGATATGTCTGTGTCTCAGATGGGGGAAAAAAATAATCAAAATTGATCTGGATTTGAGTTTGGCTAATCTAGAGAAAAGGACTGGGAGGGGCGCACACATGATATTTAAGTATTTGAGAGGGTGCCACGAAGAGAAAGAGGTCAGTTTATTTTTCAAAGCACCAGAGGGCAGGTCAAGAAACGATGGATGGAAACTAATCAAGGAGAGAAGCAACCTGGAATGAAGGAGAAACTTCCATACAGGGAGGACAATTAATCAGTGGAAGAGTTTGCTTCATCACTGGAGGTTTTTAATAAGAGATCAGGCAGTCACTTGTCTGAAATGCTATCGGGCAGGGGTCCCCAAACCCCAGTCCGTGGACCAGCACCAAACCACGGCATGCCAGCAACCGTGGCTGAGCAAACAAGCCAAGCCCCATTCATAGAATGCGGGCAGCACAGGTCTGTGGAAAAATCTTTCTCCATGGAACTCCCTGGTGCTCAAAAGGTTGGGGGCCACTCCTGCCTGAGCAGGGGGCTGGACTAGAAGACATCCAAGGTCGCAACCATTTTAGTTGCTCTTCTTTGCACTTTTCCCACCAAAGTCTCAACATCTTTTTTGTAATGTGATGATCAAAACTGGATGCAGTATTCCAGATGTGATCTTACAAAGACCGCTTACTAATTTACTAATTAAATTTATCAATTCACTAATTTAATTTAAATTTAAATCAAATTACTAAATTAAATTACATTAAATTAATGATTTAATTTAAAATCACTTACTAATTTCATTTAGCTTTTCAAGGGAGACAAAGGTTCCAAACCTTGGTTCAAACGTGGTAACTTTTTGGTGCCTTTGGTTCAAACCTAGGTATCTCAACTTATATTACAAGTGATGCAAAAACCTGACCTAGAGAAGCACTGTTAGCAAATACGCCAAGGATTTGATTCAGATTTCCCAGCAAGATGCACAACCAGGATTTAAAGCAAGAACACTTCAGATGCAAAATGACACAGTTCTACAAAGGGATCATTGAGTCCGTAATCTGCACCTCAATAACTGTCTGGTTTGTCACTGCAACCAAACAAGATAAAAACAGACTTCAAAGAATAATTAGAACTGCAGAAAAAATAATTGCTACAAAACTCCCCTCCATTGAAGACCTGTACATTGAATGAGCCAAAAAGAGTTGTGAAAATAATTATAGACCTCTCACACCCTGGACATAATCTGTTTCAATTTCTTTCCTCCTGATGCCGCTACAGGGCATTGCAAACCAAAACCACTAGACACAAAGACAGTTTCTTCCCCCATGTCATCAATCTGCTAAATAACTCACACAACACTGTTAAATTATCTAGTAGGAATATACCTATTATCTTAATTGTATGACAATTAACTTGTTGCTTACATCTTATATAAAATAGCTGTTCATTTAGTACCATAGTTTGACTTGTATATTGATTATTAGCATCCTAAAACTGTTCTAAACCTATCACAAAAATGTATAACAAATATGTATTGTATGGCATGAAGGTGTCTTGTGACATGAATGAATGTGTTTTGTGATATGATGATTGTACTTTATAACATGATGACGTGATGAATGTACTTTATGAGTGTGATTCTATTCATGATTAAGATCGCAATTTGACAATTGCAATTCATATGTACATAACATGATGAATGTACTTTACGAGTATGAATGGATCTTATGATGGTAATCACAGTCTGTCTATTGTATGTATGTGGGTATAGAGCATGTACACCGGAGATAAATTCCTTGTGTGTCTAGACACACTTGGCCAATAAATTCTGATTCTGATGTTTTATTGCTGGGTTCCAGCCCCATCCATGTTATTCAGAGATTAAACTGTACCTTTATGTAGAAGTAGACATAATGAAGAACAGAGAACCTCTGTCTGCTAAGCAATAAACTTCTCAACTTTTCCTTACATTGTAAAATTATGAGGAATCATATGCATATGTCTTTCCCTACTTTGACCTAATGACTAGGAGTGAAGAGAAGAAACACAGGAAATGACAATGTGACACATCATGTCCTGTTGACAAGTGAGGGAGAAAGAACAGAGCCACTGGGTCTAATGGCAGATGATAATATAGGGCGACTGTTAAGTGTAAGACCTGTTCTTTGAACAGGTACAAACAACAAACAAAACATGTCCAGATATCATGTTGAATCAGAACCATCTTTAAAACAATGGAAGGGAAAGGAATCAAGATTCAGCTGTACCTTGAAAGAAAAGATACACTTTGGTGCAAGCAAATGTGGCAATGGAGTAAATAGTAAATTCGATTAAATTTCAATTTTTATTTATACCACATTTATTAAAATATACTTAACGTGCTCATTGGAAATGCTTCATGGGCTCATTCGACATCAGTGAGGAATGCTGGAGCTGTAAGCTTCTTGTGTCAATAAACTGGGCCAGATGACCCTCAAATATTATGTTTTGAGGATTATACAAAGCTAAATTCAGGAGAGCCGGTTTGGCCTAGTTAAAACATCAGACTAGAAAGTGGGGGACCCTGAGTTCAAGACTCACCTTAGCCCTGAAAGCAGGCTTGGAGACTTTGGGCCCGTCACTCTCTTTCAGCCCAACTCAATTCACAGAGTTATTGTTGTGGGGAAAATAGGAGGAAGATGTGTTGGAAATGTAAATGGCCTTGGGTTGTTAGTAAAAATAATAAAGGTGAATATGAACGAATGAGATTACTGCCTACAGATATATAATAAACTCTTCTGTCACATCAAACTGAAGTTAGCCCCAAATTTGGGAGAGATTTGATAAAAACACCCAATGCTTTGGACTTATCTAACTTTGATTAGACGCTGAGCTTGTTGATCAGAAGGTCGGCAGTTTGAATCCCTAGAGTCGCATAACGGAGTGAGTTCCCATTACTTGCTCCAGCTTCTGTCAACCTAGCAGTTCGAAAGCATATAAAAATGCAAGTAGAAAAATAGAGACCACTTCGATGGGAAGGTAACAACGTTCCGTGTGCCTTAGGCGTTCAGTCATACAGGCCAACATGACCACGGGGGCGCCTTCGGACAGCGCTGGCTCTTCGGCTTAGAAACAGAGATGAACACTGCCCCTAGAGTCAGACATGACTAGCACACATGTGCTAGGAAAACCTTTTTGTATTGATTGTACTTCATAACATGTTATGATGAATATACCTTATGATTATGAATGTACCTAATACATACATGACATGATGGATGTACTTTATGATAATGAATGCATTTTAGGATTGTAATCATTGTTTGTCAATTATAGTCTTATGATTGTAACCAGAGACAAATTCCTTGTGTGACCAGACACACTTGACCAATAAATAAATTCTATTCTATTCTATTCTATTCACCTTTAGCTTACTATGTTAACCACAGCAATCTTTCACATAACCATAGCTCCACAATTCCAAGTCCAATCTTGGAAAAGCCAAAACTGGACACAAAGATGTGTTGAGCTTCCCTACTAACTCAGGAAAAGAAGTTTTACTCAAGCATAAACTCCTTTACTGTTTGATAAGCAGTCTTTTCAAATGAGGGGTCCTTGGCGCTCTTGAGGGTGGTTGTTTTCTTGCAGACATTTCATTATCCAAACTAAATAACACCATACGTGCTGGTAACGAAGGGCGTTTCCTCTCAATTTACATTCTAGTGGCTTGCCCTGTCCATGTTGATGAGATTTATCTTGGGGGTTCTTTGGTTGGGCTGTTTAGTGTCAGCTTATTTAGTCCTTTCAAAGAATAAATCTCTTGGAAATACATACCAGGAAAATGCAATTGGGCTTGGACCAATTTTGAGAGAGTGCACATTCCACTTCACTAGTCAGAGATGCTTCCTAGTAGCCAAGCTAGTCATCATACTTCTCCATTAGAACAGATGCTGTCTAGGTTAGCATCTATGAGGTAACAGCCTGGGATAGTTTATTCATGCCCTATCTGAGTGCTCTTTGTGTTCAGGAGGAATGATTTGGTTCCACTCTTGGGCCCACAGAAACAAATGTCCCAGCAAATGTGGGTGTGCTGAGGAAAGCCCTTATGGCTAGGGTATAGGCCTGTGTGTTCTGCACTGCGGAATCCCTGCCTGTCTTCTGGGTGCTTGAAGATATTTTCCATAACTTTATTCATTATGGGCCCCAAAACTAGTGTGTCTCCACAGAGGGGTCCACTACAGGACTCTTGAGGAACTCTAAGAAAGACTGTGGAAAGGTACAGTTCTTAGCAGCAAAAGAAATACCTCAAGGGATTTGTGTTTGGAAATCCACGTTTGGCTTTGAGGATGTTGTTTAAAAACCTTAATGGGACGTAGATGTGCTGTCACTAGCTGCTGGGAACACCTTTACGGCTGGTGGGCCCATCAGAGGATTCAAAAGGGGTTAGATAGTTCTAGATCTTTCAGTCTAGGGTCCTGTCCAAGCCAAACTGTCCAGTTCTGGAAAGTATGACTTCAGGGGGTGGATGGATAGTTCAGTGACCGTTGGTTGTCTTTCTCAGTAAGGAATAACATCTTTTCTCTTTTTGGATTTGGATTGGTTCTGATGGTTATTGTCTGAAATGTTTGCCAACCCATTCAATCTTTCATTTAGAACCTGTCTTCCTCTACCGTGATGTCAGCTGCTACCTGTCTTCTCCAATTGTTAGAGTTAAAGTTACAATTTGTAATTGCAAATTGGTGCTGTTCCTTTTTGCCCCTCGCTTACTCCCCCTTCCCATGACGGCACCAGCTGGAGAGTCCTGAGATCATCCTTCTCATCCCTTGCCTCTCTACTAGTGTTTCACATGATGTTGTTCTCGGGAGGGGAGGTCTAACTAGACAGCACAGGTAGCAGCAGAACATGTCTTCAGAATTCAGGTCAACTCAAGAATGCCGATCAGGCTGCAACCAAGGCAGAGCTCATAGCTGATAGCTTAGCAGCCATAATAGTATCAGTATTTCCTTAAGTGGATGTGACATAGAGATGAGCTGTAGTGGCGCAGTGGTTAGAGTGCAGTACTGCATTCTACTTCTGTTAACAGTCGGCTGCCAGTAAGTTCA
>JANHFO010009699.1:41191-51557 GCA_032468095.1 Pareas carinatus | reverse complement strand
AAAGTCAAATGGAGGTATATTTTTTCCAGCTAAACTATAGGTTTTCTGTGTGTGTGAGAGAGAGAGACAGACAAACAGATAAACAGACAGACTTACAAGTTGGGAAAATGACACTGCTAGGTGACATTATTATGCCAGCTTCACCTCTTTTGTACATGCATAGATAAGAAGTGAGGCAAAATGCAAGTCTCGTATGGCTGTTTTGACAAAGTCAAATGGAGGTTTCTCCTGGTAAGTGCTAAGTGAAGTGTAAGAGGGCATAAGTGTATGGACGCCACTCGCAGAATCCGAGTTGTACATTTAGAATCAGAGTCAAAACCACTATAAATAAATGCAGAGAGAGTCAAGGCTAATACAAGGCATCTATATGATGCAATGTGCAATTAAACTGGAATTTGGGACCTTTAGATGTGGGGATGGCCCCCTAGAGGGAATTTGACACATTTACAGTGGACTGAATATTAATTGCTGCTGGCCTTAATGGCTGTTCCTTAGCTCCGGATTTAAGCTGAAGAGAACACTAGAAGGGACGATTATTCCATAATATTCGTCTGCTGGGTGGGGTATAAGTGGAAGTCCTCCACTTATAACCATTCATTTAGCGACCATTCAAAGTTACACCAGCACTGAAAAAAGTTACTTACAGTCATCACATTTATGATTGCAGCAGCATCTCCACAGTCGTTTGATCAAAATTTGGGCAGTTGACGTGTATGCTGACTGCAGTTGCCATTTGTGACCGTCCCAGCTAGTTTCTGACATTCAAAATCAATGGGGAGGAAGCCAACTTTTTTTAAATCAACCACACGATTCATTTAATGACCACATGATTCCCTTAACAGCTGCAGTGATTCGCTTAACAATTGTGTCAAAAGGTGGTAAAATCGAATGCTATTCACTTGATAGCCGCCTTACTTAGGAACAGAAAATCTAGTCCCAAATTTGGTTGTAAATTGAGGACTATCTGTATGCTGCTATTGATGCCTGCCATGGACAATCATATTATCAGTAGGACTGGAGATGCTTTCTCAGCATTTCCCAGCATTCCACTTGGATCGACACAGGTAATCTGATTTTTCACAGCTTTAAGCTCTATAATGCATTTTTGAGGTTTGGCAATGGACGTTCCATACCACAAGTTAATATAAGGACCTTAGAATATTGAAAGTAATTGAAAGACACATTTTTGTCATGACCCTCATATACAGAATTATTAATTTCATTGAGGTCTTTGCTATAACAATTTGCACTAACAGCGCAGTGAGTTTCACTCACCTCACTGAACCCAAATCTAGCTAATACTATGTTTTCCCCAAAATAAGACCGGGCCATATATTAATTTTTGCTCCAAAATACGTACTAGGGCTTATTTTCGAGAGAAGGGCTTATTTTTGCTGTTTCATCTCCAGGTACAACAGATGTACGTCCGGTAAATATGTTTGTCTGGCTGATGATCTTAACTAGGACTTATTTTTGGGGTAGGGCTTATATTTATGAGCAGCCTGAAACATCATGCTAGGGCTTATTTTCAGGGTAGGACATATTTTTGGGGAAACATGGTAGGTCATGGGTTGGATGCATGCCCCATATGTATCCAAAGTCACACATGCTACAGTGCCACAGTTGTACAACACACTCATGATTCATTAAATTGTACCTATCCAACAAACATTTCTCATGGGATACATCACCTTCAATCGAATTCTGAGAGGATTCATACAATATCTTAGGCTAAAATACCATCGACTACTTTGCCACGGAATGAAGCAAAGATGGTGAAGTAGCTGTTCTCAGATATTTTAAAATCTATTCACTTCAGGCTTTTTTAAATAAATGCCATCTGATCCTGCAGAGAGAAGAGTCAGGCAAGAAAACTGTTTCAGCCTTCCAAAATGATCAGTATCACCCAAAATTCAAAACTTAGTCATTCAGTTTTATGAGCAGACGTCTGAATGGTATCAAATATGTGTGCATTCTCTACCTTGTTCTATATTTGGGAATTAAGAAGCATCGCAATATAATGAGATCCATTAGTCCATAGAATCCAATACCTTCTACCTTAATTAGCAATGCATTTCTGAATATCAACCAGCTTCGTTTGGAAATCTGGTGACCGACCTGGGATTATTTGCATGCAAAGCATGCTCTGTATCATTAAACTCCAGTCCTTCTGGCATCAATTTTCATTATTATGCCTTTGATTTTTCTAGGAAGAACGCCAATATGAAAACACTTCAAAAGCTGTGCGTTTCCAGTAGCCTTATTTATACAAAGGACCCAAGTTGCTTCTGAGTTCCTTTTCTAGTGTTTTAAGGAGATTGTCTCAAAAGTATGACAATGGAAAGCTTATTGTTCAGTTTGTCATTGGAAATTAGAATTGGAATTTATTCGCCAAGTGTGTCTGGACACACAAGGAATTTGTCTCCGATGTACATGCTCTATATTTACCCACAGGCTATAATTGACAAACAATGATTACAATCATAAGATACATTCATGATCATAAAGTATATTCATCGTGTCATCATGTTATAAAGTACAATCATCATGTCACAAAACACTTCATCGTGTCACATATCAAAGCATTTGTGACAAACATGTCACAAAACACATCATGCCATATTTGGGACAGTCTATATTTGAACAGTCATAGAATACTAATAATCTATTAGTCAAACTAGGACACTAAATGACACATTTGTATTTATATCTAAGCATCTAAACATTTATATCTAAGCAGCATCCATAAACATCAGCTTCTTTTGTTTAGTACAGCCTAGGAGTTAGGAGTTCACTAACAGAGATGAATCTAATGAAGTAATATTCAAGACAATAATTATCCTGGTTTATCTCAGAGATACACTTGTAAATTTACTTTTTCTTTATGAGAGCACAAAGATGTGTTCTAGCTTGTAGACCAATTTTAAATTCAGCAATCCAATTAAAGCCCCAACCAAATGAGACACATAATCATTTATATCTTCTACTTAATATTTTTTAAATACCAAAAGTAACCTCAAGAGACAGTCCACCTTACTTACTGTGCTGTGAAAATAAGTTACCGTAGTCTCGATGTTGTTTTTCATTTACAAAAGAAAATATGTAGATACTTATAATTTCTTCTAGGGGGCTGGTAGAGTGACAGGAAAAGGCAAGGATTTTGGGTATGAAGTAAAAATAATCTGTAAAAAAATATTGCCGCCATTTTTTGCAGAAGCTCCTTTACTTTATTATTTTCTGATTGGTTTGGCTTATAGGCTGTCCCAATCCACCAATTCTGAGCAGTGTAACATTCTCCCAAATCTGTACTTTGAATTAAAATAAATATGTAATAATAAAAGCCAAAACCATGCATTATAAAACTATCATATACACCAGGAATAAAATATTCCCAAAATCCAATTAAAAATAATTATTTATCCAAAGAGATAGTCATAGTAGCTGTAATCTGTGTTGAAAGAACCTGGACTTTACAAACTTTCTGAAGGTCAGGAGAAAAAGAGCAGGGAGCACTCAAATTCCCGAAGAGGAAAACAACAATTCAAGATGTACTGTGGGTGGCTATCTCTGATGAAGAGGAGACTCATGGAATCCACTCTTCTAGATCTTAGCAAACAAGCAGATGTTATTGAGAGAAGAGAGTCCCACAGATATCCAGGCCCTAAACCAAGGGCATCTTTAAAGATGGCAATTAGCACCTTGAATTGCACCCCGAAGCCATCTGGCAACTAGTTCAGTTATTGAAGGCGAGGTGATATATCGGTGCCTTCAGATGTTCCCATAATTACTCAAGCTGCTGTATTCTGGACTAGCCGTAGCTTCAAGGGTAGCCTGTACAGGGCACATTCCATGAGCACATTCAAAAGGTGACTAAGATATGAGTGACATGAGTAAAGCCTCCACTATCAAGAAAGGCTTAGCTGGTGCACAAGATGGTGATCAGCAAAGACAAACTGTTATCTGTGGGGCAGAGCTGTGAGTCTAAGAGGTTTCCCAAATGGCAAACCAGTTCTATTTGAAGAAATGCAGCCTCATTCAGAACTAAAGTGGGACTATCTCACCCAATGACTTCATACAGATGTTGAATAGCAGAGGGGAAAACACCAGAGTTTAAGCTTGAGCCTCAAACTCTGCTTTTAATTAATAAAGTCCACACGGAGGGGTGGGATTATGCAGTATTTTCAGGATAATACAATAGATCAGAATCAGAATTCATTGGCCAAGTGTGTCTGGACACACAAGAAATTTATCTCCGGTGTACATACTTTGTACCTACACACATAGAATAAACAAACTGTGATTACAATAATAAGATACATTCGTAATCATAAAGTACATTCATCTGGTCACGTACATATAAGCATAAGGTACATTCATAATCATAAAGTATATTCATCTTGTCATGTGCATATAAGCGTAAGATTCATTCATAATCATAAAGTACATTAATCTAGTCATGTGCAAATAAGCGTAAGATACATTCACAATCATAAAATACATTAATCTTGCCATGTACATATAAGCTGCAATTAACAAACTGCAATCTTAATCATGAATACAATCACAATCATAAGTACATTCATCATGTCATCATAAAGTACAATCAACATGTCACAAAACACATTTCATCATGTCACATCTGACGCATCATTTCATTTTCTGCTGTTTTGCTGTTTTTCTAAAGACTCATCCACTGCTGATTTTATATCCTACTTTCAGCTCTTGCATTTGAAATGATCCTAGCTGTAATATAATGGGGTTGAAAGAAGTTATGCACCCTGTACAAAATCCATTGTTCATATGATTGACATCCAAAGACCTATAAAGCCAGCAGGCCTTTCTGTCACTTTATCCCAACTAGCTGTGCTTTCTAAAATTGAATGAGAGTTTTAGAAGTTTGAGGTCTGCCAGTACCAGCTTGTTCAGCAGCAGATGTAAGGAACTATCTCTATGTGGTCGAATGCAATCTACGTGAATCATGGTAAGCAGAGAGAAGGAAAGAGAAAAGGCACACCTCTTCCATCTCTATCACATCAGCCTAAAGATTTCTTCCTCCTTTGGGCTTTTCTACTTGGACCTGAGAACCTTCATTGGCTGACATATCATAGTATATGCCAAGCAAGCGTGCTATTTCTCAGCAGACTTAATCCAAAACGTCTCACTAGATTTGGAAGAACTCATTTCTAGCTCAGCATGTTTAAGGATCGCAACGGTGTAGTTTGATCTCTGAGTGATCTCTCCTTGGTCATTAAACCCAATAAATTCGGAGGGACTTTGTTCTTAGCAAATATATGTTGAGATTGCAATCTGACAGATAGCAGCATTATAAATCCAAATTGGTTCTTCTTGGAGCCAGACGTAAAGCTCTTTGAATACCACGAAAACACCCAGTTAGCAAGCTAAACTTTTGCTGCAATTTGAGGTAGAGGTGAGTCACCTTCCCAGATCTAACTCCCCATTCATTACACACCAGTTGTAAACTATTTGTTCTCAGGCACACCCTTTCCACATGGGATAATAGACTTGATGTCACCGGGAAAGCAATTTTATCAATGTTTAAAAAGCAAATACACAGGCAATAAGACCTAAACATAAAAGATCATGAAGCCTTCAATAGGCTGCTAACCTTTGTTGCTGAATGAGCAAACTATTGTTAAGTGACAGACAGGAATTCTGGTTTTCTGCATTGTTTTATTTTTCACTTCAGAAGTTGGAGGCGTTGATTCTCATCGCTTCTCAACTGATTCTCAGATTTGATTCTCATCCCTTCCTGATTTTAAGATTAAAACGTTCACACCAGCCATAGAAAGTCCGTGTTGGAAGGGATCATTAGACCATTGAGTTCAATTCCCTGGTCAGTGTAGGAATCCAGATCAAAGCATTTTAGACAGAAAGCTATCAAGCCTCTGAATGCATCTGGTCAAGGGGAATTCACCATCTTGCTCATTATTTGCTTCCAATGTCCAATTTTCTTTTAACTGAAGAAATTGTTCCTAATATAGAAAATCCTCTGCAGTTACTGAAGTGAAATGGTTGTTAAATGAAACATCACATGACCATACTGGATTTAGGACATTAGTTCTTGTGAGGTTAATTACCACAGGTCATTAAGCATGAAGTTGTGTAAATGTAACTATGGTCATAACTGTGTTGCAACTTCCTGCTGGCTTCCCCATTGACTTTGATTGCTGGAACCCGGCTGTGAAGGTCACAGAAGGCCATCATGTGACTTCAGACACACGGGAACACTACAAGTTCGAGAACTGGTTATAAACCCATTATTTCAAGGCAATAGTTACTGTGAACCATTGCCAAAAGTCGTAATTGGTAAGTAAGAACTACCTGTAATCGTCTGAAATCTTCTTTTATACCTTTATACCAGTGATGGCGAACCTTTTTGAGACCGAGTGCCCAAACTGCAATCCAAAGCCCACTTATGTATTGCAAAGTGCCAGCATGGCAACACGCCCCCCGGACGATGCCCCCAGCGGCAATCCCGTCCCCCAGGGAACGTGCTCTCCTGCCTCTGGCTTCTCCAGCGGTGGCAGAGTGCTTCCCTGCCGCCCAGATTGGCTTCTCCGGGGTTGGCGGAGCACTTACTCGCTGCCCAGGCAACTTCTCCGGAGGTTGTAAGGCGCTCACCCGCCGCCTTTAAAGGTTGTTTAATTGTAGCAAATTATTATGGTTAGTTTAATTATTACAAAATAATTGAAGTTTTTTTTAAATATTACACATTTTAGTGTGAGAGAGAATGAGAGACAGACACAAAGAGAAAAAGAGACAGAGTGAGAGAGAGGGAGACTGAAAGAGAATGAGAGAGAGAGAGAGATTTCTGAATTTTCTATTGTCCTTTTCAATGACTTCTCGACCACACTCCTTACTCCCATCAATTTTTCCCCTCATCATCCTTCGAGAAATTAGGAAAACTTAGCATTTTAGAGGCAGATCTGCCCTCTGAGTCATTCCCAAGGCAAGGGCAGAAACTAAATTCAATTTATTTATCTACTCTTTCTGCTTGGAATCAATGTCCATTTTCAGCCTTGATTAAAATAGAAATTAAGATTAAACTGTTCATGGAGATGGTTAATGCAGTTTCTGCCTAAGTATGACCGCAAGACAGAGGGCATTCCAGAGGGCACCCAGAGCCTAGATCGGCGGACAGCTGCGGCTACCTGTATTTGTTTTGGGGTATGTGTATGGATGTGAAGGGCAGAGTCCAGTCGGGCATCCCGGATCGGTCCAGATCTGACTCGAAAGTCATGAGAAGCGGTGCAATTACGCCTCCCCAATCGGACGGGGATTGGCAGCTGCAACCACCTGGAGAGGGAATGACTTATTGCATGGTCTCCCAGTCTGAATCCACCAGCTGGGAAGGATTCCAAGCTGAGCTGACCTGGGCCAGTTGCAAGTCTTGCAGCCGTGCAGCTCTGAGCCGAGCTCTCTGCAAAAGCGGAGGCTGGAAGGAGGCGACGTGGCTGATCCAGGATTGCTTTTGCTGGCTGGGTCAGAGTGTTCCTCGGGCAGCCCTGGAACGTGGTCCCAATCCATTGAAGAAGCGGCAGCTGTTGGATTGCTCGAAGTGCACAACAGCCATGGATGGAGGCTGCGAATTCCACCTAGCACT
Organism: Pareas carinatus; assembly: GCA_032468095.1. Lineage (NCBI taxonomy): Eukaryota > Metazoa > Chordata > Lepidosauria > Squamata > Pareidae > Pareas > Pareas carinatus. The sequence goes on along the minus strand of JANHFO010009699.1, from coordinate 43,933 downwards.
GCGAAAAAGCGGGAGCGATTGCCTGAGAAGGTCCTGTTTCTGAATGGTTTCCTCTTTTGGGCTCTGGGTGTTCTTCATTCCAGGGGCGCCAGGCCAGCAGGTGGTTGCTCATCCCAGGCGGCCATGGCAGCAGGGGGTGGCAATGAGGGTCTGATAATTATCTCCTGATAACCAGGTTCCTGTCGAGAAGCCTTCCCACTCTTCCTTTCTTCACAGGGCAGCCACCTCTCCCCAAAGCACCATGGGAACAGAGATCTCTGGGGCCCATCTTGTTCTCTTAGAGCACACCTGGAACCCCAAACATACGCTGAGCCCCCTCTCCTCCCCCTTCCCAAACCACATGGCTCACTCGTGCACCTCTGAGGTGGCTTCCCGCTCTTCCCCCAGCGAAAGTCCCCATGCCCTGTCTCCGCTTGGAACCAATTTTGCCCATTGCCCCTCTCACCATCTCATTGCTGCCGACGGGGCCATTGAGGAAACTACCCCCTGAAGGGTCAGCAAAGGCTGGGCGGTCTCTGCCCTCGGGAGTCTTCCTCTAGACTTCAGACTCATCTCGGCCTTCTCCCCTTCTCGCCCCTCCCCCTCCTTGGTTGCAGGCGGACTGCATGATGGAGTACGAGTCGGGGTGAGGTGCCAGGAAGGGGGGGCTTCTGCCCACGCCAAACAAAGGCAGGCGCTTTTGCCTGGCTGAGCTGGACTGTGGGGCTTCCTGGCGAAGGCGCGCATGCCCACAGAGAGGGCTCGGCTTGCCCATTGTGGCACGGGTGCCATAGGTTCACCATCGCTGCCATAAAGAATAGGTCTTTATGGGTAACATCTTTTTAGATATTTGAAAAATGCAACTATCTACTATAAGAGTAATAAAAGAAGAAAAAAGGGGAGAAGGACTTTGCCAAAGACCTTCTTTGATATGGCCGATGGAATTAGGTCTACAAGATGTACGGAGAGAAATCTGCGTTAAAAAACCAGCAATTTGCATTTTACTCAAATAGACACGAATCCTGGTTAAGAATTGACATGGCATGGATGACTGCCGATTTAAGGACTGTTACAAGATGTCAAAATCGATCCAAATATTTGGGCAGATCGTAACCCAGTAAAAATTATTTGGAAAGGCATAAAAAGAAAACCAAGATGGACACTAGATAAACCCCACTTTTTCAAGGCCATAGTTACTGTGAGCCGTTGCCAAAAGAGGTCATTGGTAAGTAAGGACGACCTATAATCATCTGAAACCTCCTTTCCTTTATACGACCATAAGACCATAAAGAATCGGTCTTGATCTTCTTCGTGACGTCCTGTTAAATATTTGAAAAATGCAACTATCTACTTTCACTCGTTTTCCTTCAAGATGAGACCTACTCGCCTTTGCTTGGAATGCAGTTGTTTATCCAGTTTCTAACATGGTGTGTGTGTTTGTGCATTTGTGTTTGCATGAATATGTGTGCTCATGTGAGCGTGGAAGAATAACTCATTGTGGCATTTGAGCTCCGGAAGGAAAATGATCAGGAGTTATGTCAAACAAAGATCTTTCGTAAGTACAGCTGTACATTCGACTTCTTTTCAACTCTCTTTTCTCTTTTATTCCAAGGCTGCAATTAAACACTCTGTTTCTAAGAGGAAGAAAATGATCGGCTTGTGAATCTCACAAATGAGGCAGGAAGTTGGAAGAGACTGTTCTTTATTCCACTCTCATCGATGCCCACACATACCACTTTGTGCTGTGCTCAAATATTATTTCACAATCTGTCTTGCATTTCCAGTCCGCCTGGGTGTTTCCCTGCTTGAATTCAAACTTTATTTCCCTTCATTTTAATTCATTTCCATGCTGCGTTCAGAGTTAGATATGCTCCATGAATGCAGCGCCGGATTTTTCAACTGAGAGCATTTGGGCAGTATTTTCATGTCTAAATATGACTGAGATGTATAGGGAAATATGATGTGACTTCAGCTCAGTGGTAGAAGTTATACTTTGCATGTAGGATCAGATTCACTCCCTGGCATTGCCAATTTTTAAAAAAAAACTCTGAAAAGGCACTGCTGTTCAAAGTAAACTACCCCTTTCCACCCTGGTTGATTGTCAATTTCAGAAAAAGCAGGCACAGCCAACGCTTCTCTGTGCATAAATGATTCACCTGTGGAGATGGTTGCCAGCATGAAATTCCTGGGTGTGCAGCTAATGAGTAGGCTGGCTTGGTCGCTCAACAGTGAGAAATGGATGAAGCGGGCGCAGCAGCACCTGCCCTTTCTGTGCCGCATGAGAAAAGGTCATCTTCCTTCCCCTGTCCTGACCACTTTCTACAGGGGGGACGATGGAGAGCATCCTGTCATACAGGATGAGAGTCTGGTTTGGAAGCATCCCTGCTTCAGACGGGAAGGCGGTGCAGAGAGTGATAAGGATGGACGAAAAGATCACGGGCAGTTCCCTCCCTCCCATCCACGACATAGCGCAGAAGCGTTGTTTGAACAGGGTCCATAAGATTATCTGGGACACTCACAACTCGTCCTCTTCACAACCTGTTTTCCTTGTTACCTTCCGGGAGGAGGCTTCGTGGCATCCGTAGCAGAACATTCGGGTTCAGCCCTAGTTTCATCCCATACAGCATTAACCTTGTGAACTCTCAGGCTTCCTCCTCCCACTATGCATTCAAGATGGACGGTATTTAATATTTTATTGTTATGTATATGCAGGGGTGTGGGCCTATACATAGGTTGTTTATAGCATGTTTTAGGTGTGTGTCA
>JANHFO010009697.1:0-17072 GCA_032468095.1 Pareas carinatus | reverse complement strand
ATGGCTGGAGACTAGCAGATCACTCACAACCAAGACATCAACGCTCCAAAGAAATTGTCTCCTGGAGAATTAAAGTTGGGATCACTAAAACAATTTTCATCTGCCTTTGATTTTGCCTGATACTGATGTGAGCAAAAGCTGAAGCAAAGCAACAAAGCGAAGTCTTGGGAATTATTAAGCTAAGGTTCTGGAAAAAACCACCACCAGCAGCAGCAGTGCTGTAGCGGCGATGGAGAGCTGATGAGCTTAGTAAGGCAGAGACAATATTCTTCACTTTGCATCATTGGTAGAGAGGAGGCTGACACTTCCTTTCCCCCCTCCCGCTTATAAAATAGCGTCACTTTGATAATTTGGACAGCTGAGACAAACAAATGAACCCCTTTGTCGAACGGAAAGGCAGGGCTGCTGGCTGCCCGTTTCCAGCCCGGGATCTGATTTGTATTAGATGCTATTGTTTGGCCATGGTGCGTTTCACACGTGCAAGGGTAGGTAGGTGCGGCGTGGTCCCTGTTTGCAGAAATGGCTCGTTGATCCCGACCCGGAGAGAAGCCTCCCCTCCTTGCCTCGGGCCCCCTTCATCCCTCCGCTCTGCCTGCCTCTCCTTCCTCCCGAGAGCGCCCCGAGGGAGCCGCGCAACGCCCATTCCTCTTGATGCACCTGTCTCCCACACCTCACGCCGCGGCGCTCCTATTCCAGTCGCGTCGCCCTCATCCTCAGCCCGGCCTCAACTGCTCTCCTCTGCCTCGTTTTGGTTCCAGACAGGTTTCTCCGCCCGGATAGCCTCAGAGCTCCCTTTCCTTTGATTTTCCAAGATGGCATTCCCTTCCCCACTTCGAGGTCTGGGGTGGACAGATCTCCTTTTCCCCCTTTCCTTGCTGAGGGCTCGTCGGAAGAGAGCAGGAGGAGATGCTCCGAGCGGCCAACTTCCTCGGTAACTCCGGAGCCGGTCGGCTGGACTCGCTGCTGGTGGTGCTGAGGAAGGATCCTCCCTCTCGCCGGCGCGGGAGGGGGGGACGGGGAGGAGGCTGAGCAGGAGGCGGAGGGAGCGGGAAGGGCGCCTTGCGCCTATAAGGAGTTCTCCAGCTCCGGTCTTTCTGAATTCCAAAAGCCGCTCCTGGAGGTGGATTTCCGAGCCGGCTGGCCCTTGGGCGCTTAGGCAGCGCTTGGCGGAGGCTTGGGCGAGAAAGCATCTCTTCCTCGCGAGGGGCCCTGGACGTCGGATGGAGTAAATGAGCCCAAGGCAGGGAAAGCAAGCCGGAGCAGTCGCGGTCTCTAATATTGGAGATTAGGGGACAGCAAGGACAGCCCGGGGCCATGGAACTCGGGGCCCAACTCTTCGGCGCGGCGACTTTGCTTCTGCTCAGCGGCTGGCGTCTCGCCTTCGCGGCGTCCATCTGTAAGTATCCCAGACTTTTCTCCCAGCGCTCCCGGAGAGATGCGTTGGGCGGGCGGAGGGTTTTGCTGGAACCGAGGAAGGACGAGGCGAGAAATCCCGCTTTTGGGGAGTCCCGGGTGAAGTTAGCCGGAGGCTCCGGCTCTCGCAAATCGGCCCTCGCTCTTTTGCGCACTTTCCGTGCCAGAGAAGGAGGAAGGTGCCGGCCAGCCCGGGTTTGAACCCTTTAAAAAAAACACAAAAAAAACCGAAGTTGCGGAAATCTCAGCATCCTTTCCCCCCTCGTGCGACGGTCTCCGTGTAAGCAGGTCGGAAGGGAAGTGGCTTCTCCTGGGTCCTCGGAGGAACTGGTGATGATTTGTATTCTTGCCTCAAGACTCCGTTTTTCCGTGTTGCTGATATCGTGGAAATGCCTTCAGTCACCCCTCCCTTGCAGAGTGGGGATTTTGCTGTTTTAAGGATTTCTAATTCATCTCCCACCCCCCTTTCCAACTGGATTAAAGCCTTTTGTTATTTTGGGTAACAAAGTCATGGTGTCTCTTTTGCTCTCTTCCAGTTGCCCTGTGTAATTCTGGTTCTTTTCATTTAGACCGGATCAGTATCTACACTGCTGCTTCAGGTCTAACCTAATGGGTTTTCCCAAGCCCATGGTTAACCACAATACCTTCTCTAACATGGTGGCCTCCATACATATTAGGTTATGACTCCCACCTTCCTTGGATAGCATGGTCAATGTTTTAGTAGCTTAGAGGTAGTTGGAGACTGCCAGATGGGGGAAGACTAAACTATGACTCAGTGTTGAAGAAGCACCACACTGAGACTTGAAGCACATGCTGTTATTAAAGAATGTATGAATAGTTGGGTATGTTTTTTTGAAAAGAAGGCAATGGTATAATTTTAAAACTACTAGTCATTCATGGGTTCCTGCTGCTTCTCCGTCTCATGCATGGTTTGGACTATTTTGATTTTCCTTTGATAAGAAATCCCTCATCCTCTCACCTGAACTATTCCTTGCATTATTGCTATTCCAGGGGTTTTGTTAGATATACCACTAGTCAATTGTTGTGATAAAGCATCGGCAGGTGAAGATGGCCAGTGCAAACGAGAGGAACCTGGCCATACCTTTTCAGATACTTATTTCCATCCAGGAATTGAGTCACTCCTATGATCCTTGAACATATCTGTGGTACTTCTAAAGTACAATCTCCAGCATGTTGAGTCAAGAAGTAAATCCCATTGTGCTTATAGGTTCTCATTCCTCAGAATGGCTGAATTGAAGAATAATGTATTGTTTATATGTTGCTTTGGAAGATGACATGGACAAAATAATGCCACATGAGAAGCATTGCAATGTATCACTAAAAGCGCTTAGCAGAAGTGACTGAGACCGTAATTGTTCACTGAAGTCATGCAGGGTTTTAATCTAGTTCACAAACTTACACAGCTTAGAACATAAGGGAAAATTTTTCAAGGATTGGACAGGGTAGTAGGACAGGTTTTAAACAACGTCTTGTCAGTGTTTTATTCACTGAATGCTATTAAATCCAGGGAAAATATATTTGAAACAAATGAATTATATTCTTTATGCCTTGATAGAAAGGAATGTTTCTTGAGTCCTAATAGCTTTTTGAACACTAGAGGTCACTCTTACCTTTTTGATTCCTTTCCTTGAAATTGGGGGAGGGGGAGGGGGTGCTAAAAGAAATATATTTCGGAAATCTACCCAGTTGAAGCAATGGACCACTCTGAATAAATAGGGAAATAACGGAATGCAATAAGCTTCACGAATGACTCTCTTGTGGGTGTGCCTTCAGGTTGGATTTTAATGAATAAAAACAGTAAGCAGGTACTAAAACTTCTTTGTACCTGGAGTAATAGATAACATGGTTTAAAAACATTCTAGAATGCTAAATGGGAGGTGATTTAACCAACAAGTCTTACTATTACCCAGTTTGTAATAAAGTTAATTTGAATATCTGTTAAAAGAAAACTGAGTTAATGAGCTGCACTATTTCTTGGGTGACAGTTTAATTTCTCTGTACCGCTGAATATCGAAACTGCTCCCTAAATATTTGGGATTTTGTCATAGTGAACATAGTGAACAGTTCTTTTATTGCACTATGCAATTCTTGTGTATTCATTAAGCAATGAATTTAACAAGATGCTGTCCCCCAGGAGCATTTGAAAAAGTTACTCCGTAAAGCAACCGCCATTACTATTTTCCATACATTTCCTCACTCATTTGAATGATTGTTTCAGCTGTTATGAAAACTTGTTCATTCTCTTCAACTGGGTGTTGGCCAAAATCTAAAACTGAAATAATAATCTGAGCGGATAAGGAAACTTTGGAAATACCAGATCATGCTTTGTAATCTTTTAATTCCTTCTATTCATTAGCAATGGTTTCATTAGGAAGTAGACAGTTATACAAAGACTACAATGCTTCCATTTTATAAAGGATGTTTCAGGAAGCATGCAAAATACTATTTTCCAATGACTGGGCGAATTTAGGGTTGATTCCACGCATGCTTATTTGGTAGCATGTCTCAGCACAATCAATAGTATTTCTCCCCCAGCTTACACAGAAGTGCTATAATAAATAATCCTGTTAAAATGATATCAACAAAGGAAGATACAAAGCTTGATGATCCATCCACAAGTTAACTTTGCATATATTAAACGGCAGCAGCAGTAACACTTCTGTGCTCTGCACATTTGTAATGTCTCCAGCTTCACTTTTAGCAACTGTTTCAACAGAGTACCCAATATCCCAAATGGATCTCACAAACTTCCAAGAGAAAAGCACCAGTATTTAATGCAATCCATACCCAAAGCCCTAGCTAGGTATAGTCTAGCTTTTCACCTGTCATATAAGTTGTCAATCGAAATACACAGGAAAAATCTTGGTTTAGGAGAAAATAAATTGAAATGATAAAAGTCAAGCTCTGTTGTTGGGAAATTGAGCTCTTGGCAGTTTCGGAAAAGAAGAAGAATCGGAGTTCTGAAGGGGATCAGAGAAAGGTCGCTTAGATCTAACCTCTGAGCTTTTCAAGACTTTAATGGATTAGCCTCATGTCAATCCAGATCATAGGATTCTGTGGAAAATGTTTGGTATCTGATGTGCCAGCTGAATAAGAAATAGCCTTTATACACTTGCCAGTATTTTCTAGGGCAGATTTTTCTATTTTTGTATAATTTAATATTGGACATATTTAAAATGAGATTTATATTTAAAGTAAAAAACAAAAAATGAGAGTTTGAAATAGTAGTATGCATGTTATAGAAGCAAGGATAGTTTGCGAAGAAGTATAATGAATGGTGTTGGTTTAAACAATGTGTGTGTGTGTATGTGTGTGTGTGTGTGTATGTGTTTTACTTCCTCCTTCCAATACTTTTGCTTCTTATTTTTAATGCTTTTCCTCACTCTGTTTATCTTCCAAATAAATAGTCTGATTATGTAGGTGTCTCTGTGTAGGTGTGTCTCTGTGTATGAGACACAGAGAGTTTCCTTACCATGTCTTAGATTATATCCTATCTTTCATTTCTTTGATTCTTGGTACACTAAATTAAAAAGAGATTGTGCTGCTTGTTTATCTGCTTGATCAGCATATAACTTGATTATAACATTTCCTAAGCTGTTTTCTTAGTAATTTCAACATAGGGATATATGGGAGGTCAATAGGCAGTGATATAAAAATTACTTTATCTAATGTAGTTCCAGAAATATTTCAGTCTTGCTCCATCAAAGCCCTTTATTAGATTACTACAATAGTAATGAGATTTCTCCCCAGGATTCTAATTACTGGGAAATAGATATAGCAATCATTAGTGTGTGTTTCTATTTTATCATGTTTGTAATGAGTGATTTTAATAGGGATATACTTGTCTGCTTACAAGAAGTACTTTCCGCTTAACCTTGGGGTTTCTGGAATATTTCTTGTATTTCTTTTAGTAATTCTTTTACTATTGGTTTTTTTAAAAGTAATTTTTAAGATTGAGTTTGCTGGGATCTGCATCCAAACAAAGCATTCATTATTAATTTTGTGCAGTGGCAGTTATCTCTGGCTATTCTGAATAAATTGAAATAATTGCAAAGGGAAGAAGAAATATTTGCCTTTGAGAGATTGTAAAACAGAAAAGATGTGTCGGTAGATACACATGAACTGAATCACGCAACTAGAAGTTTCATCTCTGACTTCAAATTTTCTTCATACTAAGATTGGATGCAACGCTCCTGATATGCCCTTGGATGGTCACTCGGCCAACATTCGTGATAGAAGGATGCTAAATTCACTTTGTCCTACTCTTATGTATACAGTAGAATCAACCTACACAGTGACAGTCTTTTCCATGTCACTGTTAATATGTTTTTAACAAGGGTACATAGAAACACTGAGATGGAAATTTAGGGTGGGGGAACCATCCAGGGTATAATGATTACGATAATATGTGAAGGATACTGCAATAATTTTGTGACCTGTTTTATCAAAGTATTGATGTACTATAGTCACTGTGAAGGTAAACTTGGAGAAGGACATTGTTTGCAATATCACTCAGAAAAATAGAGAGACCAGTTGCTGTAGATAAAACCATAGACTTTTTCTTCTCTCCCTCCCAACTTTTCTTACTGGATTTTGTTGCTCTCTGAGCATAGGGAAACGGGCTTGGTTTGTGAATACTTGTTTTCATTTGATCAAAAGATTCAAATAATTGTATTAAAAGATCAGCTATGGCAAATACAGCTGAAGTGTTAATAAGACGACCAGAACTCAGATTTTTGTATTATTATTGTTCACATAGTCAGATGCTTATACTGGATGTGGCATGTCCCCCCACCTATTGGGTCCTTTGCAAGGACCTGGGAAGTGCAGATGTTGTCTGATGACGTTAAAAAGGTTGTAAGCTGTTTTGAGTAAAGCTTTGTTCTGCAATTGATGGGTAGTGATTTTGTCAAGCCGATGGTGTTCAAGTGATGCTCCAGTTGTTTTGCGATTGCACCCAAGGTGTTTTATCACTATTGGTAATATCTTTGCTTTCTTTTGCCACATTTGTTCTACTTCTGTTATTATTTGTAATTACTTCTATTCACTTTGAAAGTTCTAATGACTACTTCACTTGAACTGGAATTATTAACTTTTTGTGATGTTCTTTAATATATTTCCTAATTGCACTCCTATTATGCATTGGTCTTTCAGGTTCTGAAATAACTTTTTAGAGTCGGAAGCAATACATTTATTATCTTAAAAGCCTTCAAACTATTTACCACTATCAAAATAACAGCTGCAACTTTTCTAAGTAGGAAATATTTTGTTATGGAGTATATATCACTTCCGAATGTTATTTCTGCAAGTAATATGGATGCTAATCTTTTTTAAAATAAAACAAAACTGCAGGTAATACACTTAATCCGGTAGCAATGTTAAAATGCATAAGTAGTGTTCAAAAGAAACAATTGGGTTTCATTTGTTTAATTTTGGAACCCTCCAAGTTTAGGTGGTACAAATCAAAATGGATTCTGCGTTATGTGCAGAAAAAGTGATACTGCTGAGAAGCAATGCTATATGAACTTTAAACCTCGTCCATTTGCTGGGTAGTGAAAAATTAATCCTGGTAGCTATGCAGCAGCTTATAAGAATGTGTAGTGGTCCAGCTTTTCACCCTTATTAATGATGTAACAGGAAAATATGGATCAAGGTATCTGAATTTGCTATACAGAGTTGCTTTACTCTTCTCAAATATGTACGATGCAGTTACTATGTGATTATTCATGCCAAATATTTTTTAGCGGAGGCATAAATCGAAAGGCAGTCAGAACAGGAAGTTATAATGAAGTTTAATTATCTCATACATATTTCTATATAATAGTTAAATTGCACAAAATCTGGGGGATCTGTGATCAGAGTTTATCAGTGTTTTGAATTTACATTTAAAGTAGTTATAGAGAAGTACTCTATAGATTTGTAACTACAACACTGGCAAGGCAGTGTAGTTAAAATTCCCTGCCTCTCCCATTTGCTAATTTACTTCTCTATAGATTTGTTGGGTGTGTAGCCTTACTGTGACATGTAACTTTGTTCCAAATTTCTATTGGTTTATTTACGTGGGCAAGCCTGTCTGATTATCAGTATTAATATCATGAGACTTTGTCTCCCCTCAGTCCTCATTGAAGAAACAGCTTTGCTTCTTAGATATTCTGTTCTGCTGCGAACCTCCAAACTGATCTTGAAATATTGTCTTAGACCAATAATGGCGAACCTTTTAGAGACCGAGTGCCCAAACTGCCACTTATGTATCACAAAGTGCAAACACTGCAACACGTGCCCCCCTCATCTGATGCCCCTGTTCTCCCTGGCGATGCCCTTGCATCCCCCAGCAAACCTCCCACCATCTTATGGCTGTCTGTGCCCCCATTGGCACTCCCCCGTCACCCTCCCATGGTGGGTCGGACGCCACCGCCATTATTTGGAGGGAAGGGAGCCCTACATCCCTATAAAGAATATTTTTTACTTTGCTGGGGTGGCGGCATGTGTGTCGGCAGAGAAGACTCTTAGTGCCACCTCTGGCACATGTGCCATAGGTTCGCCATCACTGTCTTAGACCACCATGACTAGATTGATGGGGCACTGATTTTGAGAATATTCCTTGCATATGCTTGCAGATGGTTATCATAGGAAGGCTGTCATGGTAAGTGGTCATAAAGCATCTGTTTGTCTACTTGCAAGATGCTTTCTACTTATGTCTCCCTAGCTTTGCTTTTGGAAGGTGCGCATCCATCCAGAAACAGACTAACCACTGGGTTACCTATATTTCATTTTTAATTTCTCAAAACGTGGAAGTGCATATACACCTGGAAATAACGATAGTGCCAAAGACTGAAGTTTTGCTTTGCAAATGGTCAGTTTCCATCATTATGATCTAAAAGAAAAAATAATTAAAAATACAGTAAAATTGAGGCAGGGAAATAGGAAGGGTCTAGAGGACGTGCCTTTGGACATAGCATGGTTTTGGACAAAACTCGCAGTTGGAAATTCTCCAAAAATATATCATTTAAGATAATTTATATAGCCACCCACTCACTCTCAGTGACTCTGGGAGGCTTTACAAATAATGTAAGAGTCAAATAAAACTATTTGGTATGACTTCTTTTCTATGTGCTGTTCTGATTTTTGACACATTTATCTCCTAGTGAGCAGATTCTGTCCTTGTTTTGCAAAACCTGAAAAACTGTTTACTAATGAACATATGTGAAAGAATGTTTATTGAATTTCATTATTTCTATGTCGGCAATTTTCTTATAGATGAGAAACCAGCACTGTCTGTCTATTGTCTATAAATTATACAGGGTAGATAAAAAGTAGGTTAATGAACACCAAAACTCCCTAGTTATTCTTTTTCTTTCTCAGAGAGAATGTCCACAATCCGGTGTAGAGACAAATATGCTAAGAGCTCATTGAAACTAGTAAAACATTATTATTGTTATTGTTATTGTTATTGTTATTATTTATATACTGTTTAATAGTGCTTAACAGCATTCTCTAAGCAGTTTATAGAGTCAGCATATTGCCCCCAACAATCTGAGTCCTCACTTTACCGGCCTCGGAAGGATGGAAGGCTGAGGCAACCTTGAGCCAGTGAGAATCAAACTGCTGAACTTTGATGGGTAATGACAGATGGCAGTCAGAAAGAAATAGCCTGCAGTGCTGCTTTTAACTACTGCACCATCCTGGCTCTCTTTAACATGTGCAAGTGTGTTCTGGATTGTGCTTAGAGTGTCTCTCTTTGGTTGGTTCATGCGAGATGACCCCCTCATCATCCTGCCCACTCTTAAATCATCTGTATGTATATGCATATTTTCATCATTCCCTATAAACATTCCCAAATGGAGCTTTCCAGAAGCATCTCTAATTAAGAGCAAGCAACACAAAAAACAATTGTTTAGATCATTTGGAGCAAATGTAGCTATCTACCTCTATCAAAGTAGTCTCAGTACAGCTCTAATGATAACTCCATTGATTCCAGATAGCCTTCAATCCCCATGATGGTTTAAATTCATCATCATCATATGGATAGAGATGCTTGTCTGAATCTGCCTTGCTGCTGTCTAACTGCAGTGTGTGAAGATCTGTTCTAGATGGACCCTTTGTATTAACCTCATTCGGAGCCAAATTTGTAACAAGCCTTCTAAGTTTAAGCAAACAAACCATTTTCTAAACACTTTGATCTGAAATAGGTAATCCCAGTGGGTTTCTCCTCATGTAATTAAACTCTGCTTTCTCAGTCAAATCTCAGAGGCCCTGGCCCTATAAGAAGAGCGTATCATCAAAGCAATCAACATGCATCTGAGAAACAGGCAGACTCCTGTGTACAGTGCTGGATAGATGTCACTGATAATTAATTCACTTGTATTAATCCTTTCCTTGCTTTTTCTAATTGCTCTGCACAGATTCTTATGGGCCAGTTCTACCATCTGTTCTGCAGATCAGTAGAATTGATTGAGTTTTAAGTGGTGACAACGGTGCCGGGTAGAATCAAGAGAACACAGTGGATGCCAAAATACAGCCATATTTTATTTTTAACTATCCAAGCTGTTGTGCAGTTTAAAAAGAATAACCACCACAAATTCAGGACCATGATAATGAAATGGCTCTGACAGACAGATGTTCAGTAGGCTTCTTCTCTCATCCCTGGCCACAAACTGCTATAGCAAATCACAGAGGAGGGGAGGATACACAAAACAAGAGAAGTTAAAAGATTCCTTGAAGTCGTTTTAAGATTTTTGGTTGATTTGTTTCCATAAGAGGCTACTAATTATTATTTTTGCAGCAAAACTCTTGGGACATTTTTGGTACCGACAAGTATTTTCTAAACTTTTTGAACAGTGTTTTCAAATACACAAATCACTAGTCTACATCTATAGTTATAAACGTTAAAAATGACTCATTCACTCACTCACTGATTGACTGCATGACTCATCATGGTTTCTCTAACACCATTGCAACTACAAAGCTGAAACTGTCTGCATACCTTTATATTGCCATTTAGACGTTCATTAAGAAAAGATTTTTAATTTTTTTACTATTTAGCCGACTTATTAACTTTTTTTCCCTGCTAACACAACTGCGCATGCGGTAAATTGGACCTTCGCCATCCGTTTACCACACTTGCCAAATGTGCATGCGCAGAAACTCTCAAACTCTCAGAGCAAGAAAAAGGAGCTTTCCGCAAAACCCTAAATGAGACTCCTAAGCGAGATATAAGCGCACAGCACAAACTCTACCAACCACCAAGCCGCACAGGAGAATGCAGGAGACCCAGGAAGCTGCGGAGGAGACAATGAACACAATGCTACAAAGGTTTATCACATGCCAAAACATTTCCACAGCTCAAACCCATACACACAAAAACTCCAAGCACACTGAAACTCAGGCCAAAGTCAAAATACAAGGAAGGTTTGTCACACAACAAAACATTGCCACAACTCAAACCCAAACAGCACAAAATGTACTCCAAACACAAACACACTCAGTCCCAAATCAAACCCAAACACACACAAAGAAACGACATTTTACAAAGCATCTAAAATAATACTTACCTTTCAAACAATACCCTCTAACTTTTAGCAGCTGCCCTCCAAACTGACTGCCCCCAAAACCAGTGCCCTAAAAGCGCAATACAAATTCAGATCTATAACGGCTAAAAATGGCTGCTCCTTCACTAATTTCATACATTAGTAAAAATGGCACCGCAACACGCTCCCCTAAACATGGTGGAAAAAGAAATCCACTACAAACCCTAAATAATGACTATGCAAAAAAAAAATGCCCTAAAAACCCTATACAAATTCAGGTCTATTTTTTTCATAACTCCTACAATTGGCTGTTCTTTACAAAACTTAAAAAATGCCCATTAATAAAAATGGCGCCCAAATGCGCTAGCCTAAACATGGCGCCGCAAAATACCTTACACTAAAAACCCTACATAAACTCAGTACATTCTTTACATTTTCCCTTTAAATATCCCCAAAACACGGAAAATGGCGGCGCTAAAAGCACTGTCTTAAAAACGCAATACAACTTACCTCTTCATTTCTCAAACGCCTTAACGATTCCATTCAAACTTCAAGCAGAAACTCTCCTATTAAATGAAACTGCCCTCCTAAACCGTCTGGCTTCCCTATTAACGGCCTCTGCTACACTCAGCACTACAAGCCACGTGCAACTCTACAATAATTGAAGACGCCTGCGCTGACCTATAAATTCAAGAAAATTGCCTCTAACACACTACCATTGCAAGCAAAACAGGCAGCGATGTCCTATAACCCAAGCTCCTTACCCTTCAACAAAAAATAAATAAAACAGTAATGCACAAAACTCTGAAACCCTACTATACAAACCGAAAAAACCCATACATCCAACAATATTGCACTTCTACATACAAACACATACATAGATTTCAAAAAAAAATTCTTATGGCACTCGCACAATGCCACTCACTTTTCCACACACAAATAACAAACATATGCATACAAGCACATACATACCTTTCAAAACAGATCTAATTACATTATCAATGCTACTGAAACATTTTTGAACCCTGTCAATGCCACTTAAATATAAGGCCAAAAAAACCACTTCTACATACAACCACATACATACATTTCCAAAATATTCTAATCTACATGAAAACACATACATACATTCCAAAACAATTTTTGCATAATGCCAATTTAAATTTATTTAAACCTATCAATTCCATTTTAAACTTTTTTCAGGCCCCCCAATTTATAAATACAACCACATGCATTCATTTCAAAACATTTCTAATGATACTATGTAAATCACACTTTTTTTAACACTATCAATGCCACTCGCACTTTTTAAAGAATATCCGCTGCACATCCAAACTTGTCTACAACTTTTTTTATTTCATTAATTCCAATTGAATCTCCCATCCAAAATCACAAGAAACAGTCTTTAAATATAACAATCTTTACTCCTTCAAAACACACATTCAGAAATCAACCTAAATACTTCTCATACACATTCGCCACATCTCCTAACACACTACCTATGGTAATCCCTAAAAATAACATTATCTCTAATTTTGCAAACCCCGTCCAGAGCACGGGTACAGAAAGCTAGCTATTTAATAATTCTTGTGGAGTCCTTGGTGCTCTCTGGGTTGGTTGTTTGCTTGTAGACACCCAGTATCTGCCAGCAAACAACCAAGCTCAGAGAGCACCTAGGACGGTACACTTCACCCCTGAACTACAGATATTCTCTTCTAATAATTCTTGAATGTATTTTAAAGTAAAGGGGAACTTTGATTCCTCCTGTTTTAGCTAAGAAGGTATATCCTCTTTTAAAGAAAAAGTTTGACTGACCAAATTTTATTGGAAGAAGAAAATGGGTGAGGTATTGTTTGTGTGATGTTGGATTGTTCATCTACTATCTAGTTTTGGTTAACTCCATGTTTGTTAACAAGTCTAGGACTTCTGAAAGAGATACTCAAACTCTTTCCTTCTAACCATTTATGCTTTTGCTTCTATGCATTTACAAGATGGAACACGAGATATTGAACAATGTCAAAGACAAAATCCTTCTAAATTTTGAAATATTTGGACCTTCCAATAGATGTCCCTGGGGGGTTGTGTTAGTGGCTAGAAGATACCCAACTCAGGCTGGTTCTCCTTTTGATATATTCTTGACCTTTCTAGATAGCTCTCATTGGCTCCTCAGTCCATGCCTAGAATTTTTCCATAAGCCCTTCCCATAGAGCTTTGCCCACTGAAGCTGCTATATATGGAAACCATAAACGCAACTTTTGGATAAATGTAGCATATAAACAGTTAAGACTCATGGGGCAACTCACGCCTCTTCTTTCTGCCTTTTGTCATCTTCAAGCTGCTACCTTTATACACAGTGGTATAAAAAGAGAGAATCTTTAAGAAGGACAATCTATTTTCTTTGTTACAGATATGTCATATCACATGGAACACCCACTGGGGAAGAAATAGGTTTTAGTGATTCTTGCTATTCTCTTCGTTTTTGCCAGTAGTCCCTGAAAACACAGCAGGGGAACAAAGACATTTTTTACTTGAATTATGCTGCCATTTGCATACAAATGGAATTAATGCAGAATTAATCAGAGGTGCCTTTAATAGAAGATCATGGTTTAAGATTATAGAAACAAGTCTGCACAAGCCTGGGGTTTCTGCCAACTCAATATCCTTTCTGTTCTGTGGCTATATATGCAAAAATGAAATCAAAACTTTCCTCTTAGCACTAATTATAGTTTTCTTGCACTGTTGTGTCCCATGCGGGCAGTGCGGGAAACTCACAGGGGCTGATGGGCTCAGGTGACCCAATCCGTGCCCACCAATACAGATATCGCACGGGAGCACTCTGGACTGTGATTGGGCAGCCCATGCAAGGGCGGGAAAGTTTAACTCCTTATAAGCGGGCACCAGGAATTGCCTTGCATTTCGGTTCGCAGGTGATGTTCGAATAAACTGTTATTCTTCTCTGGGCTCTGGGCTCTGATTGTCCCCCACCCCCAACAGTACACAGCATGCACGCAGAGGATTGTGCTTTCATCTAAAAATATTGTTTGCTAAAATTATCTTTACTCACAGCAATTGGACTTACAGCATACCTGTAATATTCAGCTATAGGGTATCTCTTTATGTCTGAATTTGGTCAGCAGAGTATGATATAATTTGAGATGGAAGTTTATAATAGTAATTACCATTCCTCCTTCTCCCCCCCCATCCCCTCCCCTTTCTCTTCCGCTACCTCTTTCTCCTCCGTATCACAACTTTTAAATACACAGCTCAAGATCAGGATTATGTTTTGTAGAGAAAACATAATTATCAAATTGCAACCGATGGTAGTACCAGCTTAACACCAGACAGAGAATATGGGAAGTATTTCTGTAGTTTCTTTCCTCACTTGGGCCCCTGAATGCTACAAATAGATTAAAATAGTCTGTTTTAGCCAACTATATTGACCACCAGAAGACACTTTCAGCTTTATTGGAATTGGTCCAATCCACCGTTAACTGATGAATCTTAATAAGGATGCAACCAGTCACAGAATGGACAGGATACTATTCTGACAGCTTTTATTTCATCCTGCTAGTGTATCTACACACATAACAAGGAAAAGAAATAGTTGCTGCAGAAAACCTCATGCTGAACAGATTTTCATTAATGTCAATATAAATAAGAGCTACTAATTTCTAAGCCAGTAATAGAAGATGCTAACATAAGAATTCTAAATACGATGGCTCAGGCATAGTTCAATTTGTATTAAAGCAAATCTGTGCAAAGAAACTTGAAAGGAAGTTGAAGGTGAACTTAAGAATCCATTTAGACATATTTCTTTTCTTTTTTTTAAGTATCTAATGAAATATTTAGAAGACTTTTTTCATTTTTTCCCTTCACTTAGATCTGCATTCTACTTAGTGGGGTACGGAGCAAAGGGAAGTACTACTTGTAGTAATTTGTGCTTGGTTTTTCAAAGATCAGTGGGTGGAGACATGCAAAGCTGTCTGACATTTTTTGGAGGATCTTTGTTTCCAGCACTAATTAACTGAATTAGATGCCACACTTAATGGATTTTTTTAAAATAGTTCTGAAAACTCAAGTCTCTCATATATTTACCACAAGTTAATTTGTAACAGGAACACTGTTTGTTAAATCATGAGTTTAAGAAGTATCATCCTAGTTTTAAGAGTTAATTAAGCCTACTTGGAGAATCTTCTCTCACACAAGTAGCCCTCAATCTACGACCATGATTGAACGTGGAGTTGGAGTTGTAAGTGACTGCAGTTGTAAGTCGAGGTACCTCATGACCTAATTTGAAGTTATGACTTTTTATGACATTTTTTATTTCACTGTTCTGGACTGGTGGACAATTTGTGTGTGGGGGCATTCCTAGGCTCATGGAACCATGTGTGTGTTTTTGTGTGTGTATGGAGAACGAGAGAGTGATTTAAAGGAATAAGAATAGTACAAATTTTGGAAGAAAAAAGAAAAGTACTAAAAAGTAATAAGTGGAAAAATAGAGAAGAGGAAAAACAAAAAGGAAAAAAAGGAAAAGTTATAAAGAAAAAGCTTCAATCTTCAAGTACATTTATATTTTACCCTGTCTAAGTTTACAACTTAATTTCCTTTCCATAGTCTGCCCATCAAACTTGTAAGTCACTTTTTTCAGCAAAAATCTATAAGGAGTTTCTAGTCACTAATAAATGAAGTTATTGTGCTTTGTCTAATTAAACAAATCAATTTTACCATCTCTGTTAATTCTGTCATCTTTACCAGCCATTTCTCAGTTTTGGGCATTACAGAGTCTTTCCATTTTTGTGCACATAATCATCTCACAGCAGTTATCCTCTATAAAAACAATATCTCATAAGTTTTTTAAAATTGCCTCTCTATTAGTTCCAAGGCAAGTTCTGGTTGCACTTCAATCTTACTTGTTTTTTTAAAAAATTGTGTAGTTGAAGCCAAAGTTTTCTGGATTTTTAGTAAGTCCATCAGGCATGTTTAAACAGCACTTAGTATTTTGCATATTTCCAACATAAATTTTTGAAGTACCTTTATACATTCCAGATAACTTTTCTGGAGGAACAAATGTATGTTATACACCAGTTGCATCCATTTCTGAACCAGGAGGCCCTACAGAAACCTTGTGTATGGACTGTTCCATACACAAGGAAGTTTGAGTTTGAGATGGAATCTTCCTTTCTAACACTTGTTTGTGGAGTAATAAAAGACCGCTAGTTTTACCTTAAGTCATTGTATAAAAGAGATTACCCAAGGGAAGTTTCATTATTCTTTTGGGGGAAATGAAAACTAAATTCCAGGCCTATCAAAAAGATTTACCTGATCATTTATAGCAGAGATTTTCAACCTGGGGTCCATGGCAAGTTGCCAGTGTTGGGTCCGAACGCGAAAAAATCAGGCTGAAATCCTCAATGACCCGCAACAGTGTTTATTGGTAAAGTAACAACAGGGAACGTAGCCAGCCACAGGCTGGTTATTCTTACAATCCTTTATAGAATCAACAAGGAAGCTTGGACAGTCTCCGAGCTGTCTGAACAGTTGGGAGGAGGGAAACTGCTCCCAATATCTGCTGACCACTTAATTAGGTCAGGCTGCCAAGAGCCTCGCTTGACCAGCTAGACTCCTAGGATCCAGCACCCCTCCCCTCAAAGTTAAAACATTAACAAGAAAATCGTTGTAGATAACCAGGATTTTTCATTTGCCTTCCGGACTTTCAGGGCTCCAATATGACTGCCTGGACTAGTTCCTACAGTTTTCTTCACAAAGTTTCAGTAGAGTTTGCCATTGCTTCCTTCCTAGAGCTGAGGGAGTGTCCCAAGGTCGTTCAGCTGGCATTATGCCTAATATGGAACTAGAACTCACCATTAGCTTTTGAGCTGCATAATCATACAAAGGGGACATTATGCAATTTCTGCAGAAGCAAGATTTTATTGTTCATTCACTTGGCCTAATCACTTTTAATATGTATGTATGTGTATATATATATATGTATATATACATGCATATATATATATGTATATATACATATATATATATGTTAGATTTTGCAATCCCTGGTCCAGCCCCTTTTAATGGGAGGAGGCAAATGTCTCCTTTTCTGTCCTTCAACTC
>JANHFO010009695.1:12076-25974 GCA_032468095.1 Pareas carinatus | reverse complement strand
GGGAGCAGGTTTCAGGCGTGGGAAGCAGAGCTAGCTTTCCCACGTCCTGTTGCCTCCAGGACCGGAAGTCGAATCCTTTTAATATTACCTTTTGTTGTACTCAATTAGGATTGTACTCTGGTGAACCTCTACTGTTATTACTGATAGGTTTTTTTGATATAAAGTATAAAATATGTTTTTTTTTGATAACTGAAAACTCCACATATTGTAAGCTATAATTTCGTTTATTGTTGTCTAATAAAAACTTTTTCTATTAAAAAAAAAAAGAATTTGTCTCCAGGGTATATGATTTTCCATTCTAAAAATCATGATGGAGATCCTGGTTTGGACAAAACTAGAAGAACACGGGTATCATACCATCAAATAGATGTTTTCATTGCACGCTTCCTCCTTTTCATTCCAGTTGTATTTACCAACAAATGCTAGTCAGATTTAAAAAGGGATTTAAAAAGAGACTATTAAGTGACTGTACAGTGGAATTAGGACGAGGAAAATCTGAGCGGGTGGAATTCAATTGATCTATACCTCAGAATATCTGCTTCAAAAGCAGGTTGGATCTGATATAAACATGTCCTTTGCCTTTACACAATAGCTCCTCTCAATACATAGCTAGGCTTATTCCTCCTACAAAGTTAGATGAATAATTACCTCATTCCAACTAACCTGCTTGCCCCCTTCCCTCCAAATATAGTGGAATGTGGCAAGGAGCCCAATAATCTTCCTCAAGGTTTTCATAAAATTAGGGTCAGGTCCTTAAAATACAATCAACTTGAAAATATGCCTTATTTTTGCAAATGCCACATTTTTCACAGGCAGTTGTTTATGCATTGAGTTTGCTTCAACAGACTATCCGTTAACAAAATATGGGAAAATATGAATAAAGGATGTCCTGTTTATAGAAAGCAGCATTTACACTGGCATAGGTAATTAGATTGCTATTTTAAGAACTCTTTCTGGAGCATGCTTTTATTTATTTAACTGATATGGTTATCAATCACATCAGAGATGTTTACAGTAAAAAATGCAGTTAGGAAAAGCAATATGTTAAAACATCTGTAAGAAATGAAAAGAATGATATTCATTAAAAGATGGTGGAAAAGCAAAAGAAAACAAAACTGAACCATTCAACAAATTCCTAAAAAAGCTTTTCACAGGCATCTAAATAATTAAATGTTGGAGCTTCATGATTTTCAGAGGGAAGGGCATTGAGGGTCCCACCAAAGCGAAGAACATCCATGAGTAACTACAAAATGATGCCAATCTTGACAGGTGCAGTAGGACCCACCCCAATGATCCTAGGGAGTGACCAGGTTGGGGATGGTCATCTGCCAAGCACCCAAATTGTTTTAGAGCTTGCCTTTTTTTTAATTCAACATTTTATTGCTTTTTAATCTGTAAAAAAGGAGAAAACAATAGCAGTAGAATAATAAACAATAAAAACAAACCAAGATAAGACAGAAAATGATCATGCTTCTTTTAAAAGAGAAGAAACAAAATAAAAATCTAAAGTTTGTATATATTAAATGGACCATAGCCTCACCTTCTGCATAAATTAAACCTTGATTATATAGAGTGTTTAGATATCCTAAATTGCTCAAGACTTGAATGTCATGGGGCAAAACAGTGAACCTTGCTCAGGATTTATCAGGCAGTCAATGCAAATGCTTCTGTATAGTATAACTAACTACCCACCCATCAGGCTATTGCCTTGTGGGATAAGCAACATTATGCAAAGCATAGAAAAAGAAGGAAATAAAACAACCACAATGCAAATTAAAGGCATCAAACAAGAAAAGAAAACACTTCAAGCTCTTTACAGCAGGACACAATCAATCAAACTATGACAGGAGCCCCCAACCTGCTTTTTATTCAGAATTCATTAAGGCAGACCTTTTTAAAGCATGGAATCTCTGCTGTGGGAGATTTCTGGGCCTTCTGCAAGTCAGGCTGAGCTACTGTTTACTAAGGAAGCCACCAATGAACTCTCCCACCTGTTGATTGTTTATGTCTTCCCATTTCTTTCTCAACCTTCTTGCAATCTCTCACAATACAGTTAAATCTAGGCTATACCAATCCCATTCACTCAACATCTTCACATCTTTCTATCCATACAAACCATTTCTGCTTCCACTATATTGATACCCTGATCGTAAATTATATTTTGTACTTCAAAATTCTCGTTTTTCTCTTTTCTGAAGATTTTACTTTTCTTTCTAATTGAGCTTTCTCAGTCTTCTCCTTCCCCTGGGTCAATTTATTACTTTTTTATAAAGCGGCACATGCTGTATTGAAGATTGTTACCAAAGGATAAAGTGCTCTGTGTCGCAATGCAAGTTCTGCTCACTTCTTATGCATGTGCACATAAGAATAGAACAGAATAGAACAGAATAGAATAGAATGACAGAGTTGGAAGGGACCTTAGAGGTCTTCCAGTCCAATCAACTGCTCAGCCAGGAAAACCGATACCATTTCAGACAAATGGTTGTCTAATCTCTTCTTAAAAGGAGGCAAGTTGTTCCACTGATTAATTGTTTTAACTCTCAGGAAATTTCTCCTTAGTTCTAGGTTGCTTCTCTCCTTGCTTCTTGTCCTGCCTTCTGGTTCTTTAGAGAATAGAAAGAAAACCCATGTTCAAAAAAAGGGGGACTTCCAGAGGAAGAAAGGGCAGACTGAAGTTGGACCCACAAAAGAAGACTTTCTCTGCAAAGACTGAACAGCCAGTGCATAGACTGGCTTTTGGAGCCTCTCTGGATAAGGAGAGGACAAGAGATCACCTACAAGAGCTCCGAGCAGTTGCTGCTTTGCAAGGAGAAGCCAAGACAGTCATCCATGGCAGGTTTTGAGTACTTTGAGATGATGGGAACACAACCAAGGTCTGTGTCTTTTAAAGGACAATTAGTTCACAAACTTCTTTTTTAAATCATGTTCAGAAATTGATTGTTAATTACTTTGAAGCTATTACCAGCCTTCAGATTCAATCTGAAAATGCCAGGTGAGATTTCCTACAATTCTTAATGAAAGACCCCACCCCCAATACATTTAAGAACTTTTTAAAATGGAGATAAACAGCAAAAAGCTAAATATTAGAAAATTAAAAACCAATTAAGGGTCCAGATAAATTTGGAAGGTTTTTAAATTAATTATAAAGAATCCTTCCCACGAGAAATAGATTTGTTTAGACTTTGATTTTTCTAAATCAGCAAGCATATTCATACATTTCTCAGTGACTTGCATAAATCTGAACCATCTCCAGAATAAATTTAAAGTGGACTTCCCACATTTTGCTCATTATTTCTCACTCAGAATTCTGTCAAACACCTTTCCAGCACAGTGAAAAAACTTCTTAATCCTTCCTTAGGTTTTGTATTCACTCTTACTGTTATGTATTGGCCATAGTTTATGTAAATCACTGAGTCATTGTGAGTAGATGGGCCATTAGAGGCCCCAGCCTTCCTGTCTCCTGGGTAGTTTTCTTGCATGTCACTGATTGCCACCTAGGGGCTTAACAGTATAAATAGCGCTGCACAGCAATCCTTGCTGCTTCTGTTCCTGTTCCTGTTCCGACTTGCCATAAACCTATTCCTGTTTTCAACCTAGTAACCTCTTCAATGTAACACAACACTTACTATTGTCCCTTTTATGTAGGGATAATAACAGTAAAGGAACAGTAAAGGAAAGCGCTCCTATCAAACAAATTTTGTACTCAATCCACATTTACTTCAAATTTACTTCAAACTTTGCTCCAGTGATACCATCTGCAACTGCAGCTTTGCCAGTTTTCATTTTTTAAATTTCATTTTCCTTAATTTTTCATTGAACACATTTGTTGAATCTTTAAATTAAATTCCAAGTAGCTTCTGCATGTTTTTTTCCTCATTTGCTCATTCCATTAATTTAATTGGGAGATGAATGCTAATAGTTATTTATACAGTATTTAGATTTTTTTTCCTTTCCAAATATTCTACTTTCACTCTCATTTCTTTCTTGTTTTTCTTTTCTTCCATGTTTACTTTTCCCCCACCATCTTCTTCTGACACTATCAAAAAAACTCAGTCTAATCTCACATTCAACACCTTTCATCATCTCTGTATCTTTTACTAATTCTCTTAATCTGTCATCATAAACCACAGATCAGTCACGCTTTTAGATTTATATTTATTCTCCTCCATCTGTACATATGAATAGATTAATGCTTAACCCACATGTTCAAAAGAGACCTTTTCCCTAAGCAGATGCATGACAAGCAATCTCTAATCTCTTTCATGGTTGCTCTCTGAATGACCCAGTCGCTTATTCTGCATTCTTATGTTTCATTCCTACCTATTCATTTAACAGAGTAACAGAACATGCTGACAAAGTGGTAGCCTGTAGCTGAGCTGGATCAGCCCAAGGGAATAGTTGTCCAATACGCTTCTTCACTCCTGCAAATGGGAGCAGCAGAATGACTGTAGGAGAGGACCCTCAACCAGACTCTCCCAGAAAGCCTGGAAACAATAATCTGGCCAACAGCATAACATGAGAAATCAAGCAAGATGAACAGAGTGAGGCCCTCCTCTCCTCCTTTCTGCAGGAGACATGGCTGATTCCAGTCCTAATCCAAGAACAAATATGGTAGGGAATATAGGAAGTCCTGGATTTAGGACCATAATTGAGTCCAAAATTTCTGTTCCTAAGTGAGACATTTGTTAAGTGAGCTTGGCTACACTTTAGGACCTTTCTTTCAACTTTGTGAATCACTGCTGTTCTCAAACTGGTAACACCGTTGTTAAGTGAATCTGGCTCCCCCACTGACTTGGCTTGCCAGAAGGTCGTCAAAGTGGATGTCGCGTGACGCTGGGATGCTGCAACGGTCATAAATATGAATCAGTTGCCAAGCGTCTGAATTTGGGTCAGGTGACCATGAGGGTGGTGCAACGGTCGTAAGTGTGAAAAAATGGTCACAAGTCACCATTTTCAGTGCTGTTGTAACGTCAAATGGTCACGCAACGAACTGTTGTAAGTTGTGGACTATCTGTATTGGTGTCCCCAGAGAACGCCACATGACGTTCCATTAGAACATCTGTGTGCTAACAGAAACATACTCAGAAATCACTAAGTTCCTTTCAGGAAATGTGAACCTTTTTTTGTATTTACCCGGCTAATGGCATATTTGGGGCGCTCAATAATTTAGCCAACCATTTAAGTATTTAGTGCTATGGATCTCCCTGGACCTATTTTCTTACATGGAACATAAAGCAACTATGTTAAGTAATACCTATTCTTGCTCCAAATCCTCTCCTTCCATCCAACCTCCTCCTACAGTAATAACATTTGGCCTCTAAAATTGCCAGCTTGTCAGGCAGTCACTCTGTTCCAATGGCTCAGTTCACAGT
The DNA here is from genome assembly GCA_032468095.1 of Pareas carinatus. Lineage (NCBI taxonomy): Eukaryota > Metazoa > Chordata > Lepidosauria > Squamata > Pareidae > Pareas > Pareas carinatus. The sequence goes on along the minus strand of JANHFO010009695.1, from coordinate 20,602 downwards.
GCCATCTACTGCTGCTGAATAAATTATATACAGGACACAGGAAGATGGATTGCTTCCCATTCCATATATATATGTTATTCCATATATTACAAACCAAAGGAAAGCAATCTGAAAGAGAGCATTCGCATAACTATTTTCTCCTATATTCACGCAACCCCCATCTGTCGTAGAGAATAATAATGAATAAATGTACAGTATAACTCCTGCCACATTTTTTCCCCTAGATGTTCTGGAATAAAGTTGGCGGTAATTATATGAGAATACCAGCCTGCCTCTATTTAATTTCCTCTTCCAATATTAACTTTTAAAAAGTCTACTCGCCTGTGGAAAGAAATACCTGTGTGCGCATGTCCTCACATTGGAGACTGAGAAATTTCTGAAAGAAGGTAAGGTATGATTTTTCACCCCCAGCCCTCAAATCTCTTGTCTTCAGTTTTCAAGAATTAAATCAATTGTTTCACTACTGGTCTTGAATTATAACATTTTGATTTGCTTACATTTTTCAACTATAAATAAAAATTCTTTCAGGATAGGCTTATTGAAGTAAAGATGGGGAAATGGGTTCTCCTAGGTTCACTTCTATCTCCTCACATAAGTCTTCAATGCATAATGAAGAAAATTTCTTTAGTTCAATATTCTACTTTAGTTTCATAACATTTGCCTAGCTATTGTGAAGAAAAGTTATGTCTCGAGTTTTGAACTTGCAACATTAAAATTACCCATTTTCAGACTGCTTTAGCAGTCAGCTGGTATAAATCATTATGTTATACCATTATACCATCATTACTTTCTCGGGATAATACTTCATGCTACAATTTCAGTAAAGAAGCATGTGCATTTTTATTCTCAGTTTTTTTATCACTATATCTTAGAATATGCATATAGATCACATTTTCGCCCTCTTCTTTATAAGGAAACACCTAAGAAGTCAATGACACTCAAATTCACCTGTGAGAGGGATCTAGGTGTTTTAGTACAGGGGCCTCCACCAGGCCACAGAAGTGATGGGCTGTCATGCGCACACCAGCGTGCGTGTGCGCACAGCCCCACTTCTGCGAGCCCCACTGGGGTTCGCTCCCGCGAGCCCACTTCCATGCTGATTCACTCCTGCAAGCCCCAAGCTGCACCGGCCCACTCTCGCGAGAGCCACACAATCACAGTGGTGAACTTCTGCGCATACACAATTGGCATATGCATGCGCGCACTCGCCCCTTTCCCCCCTCCACTCCAGGCCACCAACCCAAAAAGATTGGGGACTCCTTTCCTAGTAGACAACCACTTAAGTATGAGCCAGCTTTGTGCTGCAGCTGCCAAAAAAGTAAATGCCGTCTTAAGCTGCATCAAGAGAGGGACAGTATCAAGATTACTTGAAGTGCTAGAACCACTTTATACTGCCCTGGTCAGATCACACTTGGAATACTAAATCCAGTTTTGGTCGTCACAACAAAAAAAAGATGCTGAGATTCTAGAAAGGATGCAGAAAAGAGCAAGAAAGATGATTAAGAAACTGGAAGATAAACTGTACAATGAATGGTTGCAGGAAGTGAGTATGCCTAGTCTAACAAAAGGAAGGACTAGGAATGCCATGATCGTAGTCTTAATAGTTGAGGGGCCGTCGCAGTGAGAAAGGGGATCAACCTGCTCTTCTTTCCAACTTTGTTATTCTGTAGTCTGTCAAACGATCATTCTAAATCTGCATATCTATGAGAAATAGTAAAATTCATTTGAAAATCCTTAGCCTCTCAACACCACAGGCATTACAACTATAGAACAGAAAAACAGAGTTGGAAGGGAACTTGGAGTTTCCATGTTGAGATGTAATTTTGCCATTCAACTAAAGGAACAGTAATAATAAAAAAGCACATAGTAGTGCACAAGACGCGGTGTTACTTTCATTTATTTAACTCCAAGTGATTTCAGAGGGTTTAAGAAGTGATGCCTCTCTATCACCACCAAGTGGTGATGTGCAGATGGACACCACTGAGTCCACCCAAGAGAGAATCCTTTATCCATCCCACAGCCAGTAAGTTATTGGTTTTAGGATTAAACTACCCCCTACATTTAAGCACAGGCTGGATTGCCTCATTTTTAGAGGCTTTTCCTGTCCCAGAGATTAAGGCGATTGACTCCGACATTTCAACACAAATCCTAATAAGGGCAGCAGACTGGCATGCTATCTTAAGTGACGCCCAAAAACAAAATCCCCCCACAATCCCCTATTTATTCGGCTTTCTCTAAAGAGGGGGAAATAATATAGGCCAGACAAGCTGCACTGATTTAATACATTGTGAGATTTACATACTGTTAAATCTCACACACATTTCCTATAGCTGGACAAAGGGCGACACACCACACTCTTCGATCAAACCCAAATCCCAGGTAAATAAGGAAGTTTACATTATTGGAAACAAGGTCAATACTACAAATTTATCTAATCTGATTTGACAAAGGATGAAGTGGTATTCTCCAAGAGAAAGTAAGACAGCAGTTTCCTGACAGTTAGAAAATCTGGGCCAGATTTTTTACATAAACATTCTGGTCAAAATTCCTTGCTTCCTATTTGTCTGTTTATGTACATTTCAGATAGAAGCAGCACTTCCTTAGAAGGAGAACACTACTATATTCTCTGTACCATATAATATTTTCATAAAAAAAATTTGTATCACATCTCTCTTGTGGAGTATTCGAAAAGTAGGATTGAAACAATGTTAATTGGCACTGCCACATATTGACTTCATTACAGCAAGCGTCCTGATTCAGCACATTTTTTTGAAGCTACAAATATGGAAGTAAAGGACTACTTCATTGTATTTATGGGAATGGATACTAAGCCTAGTCCCTACCCAGAAAAATAAAAAAAACTAGAAATGATTCTTTTTGGATGCATGGATTGATAGGCAGATAAACTGGTAGGTTATAATATACAGACTGGCTGGAAACTTCAAATTTCAATCCAATTTGCCAAAAAGCAAATGTTTATTGTTTTGTTATTGTAACATACTTCGTAGTATTTTCCACAACACCTGAAGGCAGGACAAGGAGCAATGGATGGAAACTAATCAAGGAAAGACGCAACCTAGAAGTAAGGAAAAATTTCCTGATAATTAAAGTAATCAGTGGAATGACTTGCCTCCAGAAGGTGTGGATGCTCCCTCACTGGAGGTTTTTAAGAAGAGACTGACAGCCATTTGTCTGAAATGATAAGGGCAGTGATGGCGAACCTTTAGCAACTGAGTGCCCAAACTTGAACCCAAAAGCCACTCATTTATTGCAAAGTGCCAACACGGCAACACCTCCCCATGGTTATCAGTGACCCCCTGTGATCCCCCGCAGCCATCAGTGACACAACATGACCCCCTGTGGCCTTTGGTGCCCTCTGTGGCCAACCGCACTCCTCATCCTCCCCATGGCCATCAACACGCCCCCCACACACCACCACGGGCCTCCCGGCAGCCTCCCCCGGTTTCTGAGGCCCGCTGTGAGCTATGCTCCTCTCCAACCTAGCTCCTCGCCTCTCTCACTTTCTCCACTGACTCCGTGCTACATTTGAGCCACCCGCCTTACCCCAGACAGGAGAGGAATGAAGCACTCCCATTGGGTTGCTGAGCAGAGGGACGGGTAATGTCTGAAATGTCCTCAGGCATGCGTGGAGCGGAGGAGAGGAGTCCAGTGTCCCTCTGACTTTCTAGTAAAGAAATCTGTGCTGGGGTGATGGCGTGCGTGCCCACAGAGAGGGCTCTGAGTGCCGCCTGTGGCACTCATGGCATAGGTTCACCATCACTGGTATAGTGTTTTCTGTCTGAGCAGGGGGTTGGAGTAGAAGGGCCTTTCCAACTCTGTTATTCTGTCAATATCACTCAAAATATCTTCCTTAAATACTTAATCTATTTCATCAGGCTCAACAACATGGTGCTAGTAAATAGTGTCTACAGCTCATGCTGAATTATATAATTAAGGCTGGTGTGTGTGCGTATGTACTGTATATATGCATTTCCTGGAAACCAGGAAAGCAGCAGTTTTATCCCCTATTTCACAGTTTGTACTGCTTAACATTTTGACAGTTCGTGTGGCTAATATATCTTGTACACAAGCACACTATTTGCTTAATCAAAAGAAGTGAAAAGAGAGAGAGAAAGAGGGATGAAGGAATAAATTCACATTAGGCTAAAGTGATGCATTTTGAAAACAGGCCGAATCTTTTCTCTTTAATGTTCCTCAGTGGTACTTAGCCCTTACTGGGGCAAGAGTAAGAGATCCCAGCATTGTCCCACCTTTTTCCACTCATGTCTGGGTTTTTGCAGAATGGGAAACAGCTCCATAAATTATGGCCTGGGGTCAAGTAGAATAGAATTCTGAAGAAAGAGGAAAACACAGAGTTTGTCAGGCTGTTTCGAAGATGTGGTAAATAATTAAAAATGGCGAGCAATGACTGTTCACCTACCACAATCTGATGAAGACAGCAAGTGGCTCTGTACAAGATCAAGAGAAACGGTACACAAAACATGGGGGTGGGAACGCTTTGAGTTCTTAAAGTTATTCAATTCAACACACACTACAGAATAGCAAGCATCTTTTGACCCTCAAACAGGTTGGATAAAAATCAATTTAAAAAAAGAAAAGAAATGAAGTAAAATTGAATTTAAAAAAAAATTAAATCGAATTTTTTTGATTTAAATCAGATTTTTTATTTTTATCGAATTTATTTTAATACAATGCTTTTGAAGTAAAAATCTATCTAAAGACCGTTTCCTATTTAAGATACATTAATAAGTTAGTTTATTCAGTATGAAATGGAGCTTAGTTATGTAGCATGAGGGTGTATATTCTGCAATATTTACATTTTTGGTAAACTCCTTCAATGAATCTAAGCTCTGCAAGATCAGATAACATGCCCTGCATTGATCCATTTACTCAATTTCACAGTAATCATGAGATAAAACAAAGTTCAGGAATATTTCTTTAGCCCATTGTTTTGCAAATCTATGTACACTACAAATTGTATGATTACTTGAAGAGAAATGCATCTGTAGCTCTACGTGTGAGGAGGAATTGAATGAGTTTACCAAAAATGTAAATATTGCAAATATACAGCCTCTTGCTACATAACTAAGCTCCATTTCATGCTGATTAAACTAAATTATTAAGGTATTTTAAAAAGAAAAATTATCTTTAGATTTTTACCCCAAAAGGATTTTATTAAAATAAATTTGATAAAAATCATTGATTTTTTTTATCCAGCCTGATTTAAATCGAGCCTTTTCACTAGTGATTTAAATCATGATTTACACTGCGATTTAAATCAACTTGACTTAAATCAAATCCACCCTGCCATCAAATAAACAGATAAAAGACTGCCAAACCTCCCTTAAATCTTAAATAAATGTTGAGCTTTTAGGATACCTTGTAAAATAACTTTACCAGTCAAAATAGTGAGATGGAAACAACCACATTAAACATACCCTAAACATGGACCAATTTTTATTTATTTTCAATCACTGCAGTCTGTTGCCCTATGGGGACTTGCCTTGGAAAGACTACTTAACTCAAAAAGAAATGTGTTTTACCGCATGTAGAGCTGTTCTAAAAAAATATAGTACATTCTAATGTCCCTTAGGTAGGCAGAACGATCTCTGCAGTTTGTTGAATCTCAGCCATAACCTGCAAGGAGTCTCTCTGACGGAAATTTGGCATGCATTAGAATAGCACTACTAAGACAATAGAATTGATATAAATTATATATTTCACAAGACGTTTCAAAGTATAAGTAGCACTCAAAGTAAAACATGTTCATTCAGCCTAGGATGAGTACCACTAGTAATTTCAAATATCTCAAGAATTATTGATACAATTACAGCTGACCCCTACCCTTGTGGAAATTGATATAATTTTAAATGAAAAAGCTTATCACAGCAGACAACACAGACTTGAAGTCTCCTGTCTGATACCCTAGTGGTGCCAATGTACCTGCAGATAACTCCCAGTCTCTTTTTTTCCCTCCTAAAATTGCACTTTCAATTTTTTAAAAATGAGAAAGTGGCATGCTGCTAAGTCCTATTTTCCAGCATCATTTCTGTTTCAAAGAATGCCTCTGGATCCCCAGTGAACTTTGTTAGCTTTCTTAGAACAATGGATAAATGGGGCCTTGGATAAAGCAAGGGGAGTAGGGAGCCTCCTGTGTGAGGAAGAGGTCTAGTGGGTTAGTCAACAACATTTCAGTAAATCAGTGGTTTCAAATGACTGTATTTTCCACAAAGTTTGTGAGACAGTAAGACCATCACAACAGTAATTTTGGGGAAACATCTATGGCATGTTCTCAAAATTCCAAATAGGTCCACTATTTCTCCACAATTAACGTTTATCACTGCCTTTGTTTCCATTTAAGTATCTCTATTAACAATTATCAATGCAACATTACTGATGTCTTTGCCTATGTACAACTAACAACACACTGGGTTAGCCATTTTAATTGGTGCTAAAATGGGAGAATCAACCATTCTTAAACTGGCAACCTTCTGATTTGCAGAAAGATTTGGACAGTATTGTTCCATTGCAACCTTCCCCAATCTGCTGTGACTCCCAGACTTTCTAGCAGAAGCCTGTTCTAGTCAATCTGACAGAATTACTGCTATGTTTTAAGATTTGACAGCCTCTTTGAAATACTTTCTGACTGAATGATAGGTTGCAAGTCTTTGTACTAAAATAATAACATCTTTGGTAAGGAACTATCTCTGAGGTATGGAATAAGAGAAAAGAATCAGTGTGCTATTACCCAGGAACAACATGAATTGAATCTCCGGGGACACTATTGGTCTTCCACTAACTATAGTGGCACTTCATACATTCAGGCAGGCCTGAATCTCTATCTAGACCATGGGTCCCCAACCCCCTGCGGCATGACACACTACCGAGTCACAGCCTGTTCAAAACCAGGCAGTAGGAGAGATGGACAAGTGTGCATGAAACTCCACTCTCATGAGTGTCAGGCAAGCACGCATGCACAAAGCTTAATTTGTGTGAGAGGAGAGTGAGTGCATCCACAGGTCACACAAAGGAAGCTGTGCATGCACGCACTCCTGCCACTCACATGTTCCCTTTGCAAAGTTGGGTTACCAAGTTAGAAAGGTTGGGGACCACTGATCTAAAGCACAACTGGCTTGGCTTTATCTTACTTGTCTGGCTATCTTTCTAAGTGTTGCATCTTACTACACTTTCCTTAATTTTCCGACTTCCAACAATCTCCTATAACATACTTCTCCCCAACTTTGGCCAGCAAAGATCTACTTGGGTTACTCTTAGCAAAAGAACCGCTAGCCTTCTAGACAACACTTGCTGGAGATTGCTGCCATTATTCTATCTGTACTTTAGCTACACACAACCCACCACATAGAATGCTAACACCCCCAAATTGAGAAGAATTGCAGCAGCACATTTTATTTCAAAGACACTTAACCTAACCATTGACTGTTGACTTGAAGACTCTCTACCTCTAAATCCCAAATTTCCTTTTCACGGCATACAAGTCTTATACATTCAGTCATATGCCTATGCAAACATATGCAACATATGCACAAAATTCAACAGTGCCAGACCCTTCCTCAACAAAATAATTTGCCCCGTTGACCTGAAAAATACAGCAAAACTTGTTCTATGCTTTGTCTTGATTTCTCCAGAGAAATTCAAAGTATTACTATATAAAGCATCACTACATAACAAATAAAAACTAGAATCTGAAAGTAGAATGTTCCCTGAAGATATGAAGTGTACATTGTACAGTACTGCAGAATAGCACCAGTTCCGGAGAAAATGCATGCAATAAGTTTTAAAAGAAAAGCAAATCTTCCAGCTATATATGATCATTTTTGTGTGAAACTCATGCTGATATCTGAAGTGTACATTGGGTATACTGTGGGTAATCATCAATCCAAAATATTGTTCTGGGCATATGTACATGTGTGTATGCATGCACATATATTCTACTTTCAATCATCTTTTATTTCTCTGTTTCCTTCCTGTATCACGTTTCCATTTGGATAGTTGACATTTCTTAGAACATAATCCATATGAACATCATTGCCCATCTCCTAAAATGTCTAGAAAATCACTAACCCAACACTGAGTAAAACCATTTTCCATCATAACTGGTTAGAAATGTTTGCTTTAGGGCAACCTGTCTTGGCTCAAAATATAATTGAGCTAAGTATTGAGCTGCAAACTGATAGAGATAATTCAAACAAAATGTCCATTCCATCACCTCACACTTCAGTTCAACTGCTTGACTTCATTTTTCCCACTATTTCAGAAATATAAGGAGACAAATATAAACACACACACACACATCTCTCTTAATTCCTACTGGTGCATGCTTTGGGCTTTGCAAATTGTCACATGGTATATAGCAATAGCTTTAGACTTATATACCACTTCACAGCACTCGCTGAGTCAGGGGTCCCCAAACTTTTTGGCCCCAGGGACCAGTTTGATGGAGGACGGTTTTTCCATGGCCTGGGGGGGGAGGAGGGAGACAGG
>JANHFO010009692.1:0-12427 GCA_032468095.1 Pareas carinatus | reverse complement strand
AGAATTTTGGAAGTTGAAGTCCACAAGCCTTAAAGGGACCATGGCTGGAGACCTCTAATCTATAATAATCAAATCAATAAACAATGCAACTTACAACACTTCAGCAAAATACTGCAAGTTCACATTTTAGTACAAAGTATGTCTCTGACTGAAGATGCTACTGATGGGATAACGCTTTTCATATATTTAGATTTTGTAAATTCTCCGATAGCCATTGCAAATCGAAAAAAAGAGATACTTTATAGATACAAAAGGGATCAATTTTACATACTAACACAGCTACATGTATATCTAAAAATATGCTTTAAAGCACACAGAATAGCAGCCTTGTGGGAAAAATACCAGGGAATGGTTTATTCCATACTAAAAGCCCAACGTACTTGAGAAATATACTGTACATAAAGAAAAAATGCTTTCTCACCTCTAAGAGTGGTGTGTGTCTTCCTCAATCTTGGATCCTCTCCCAAAAGCATGGATGTTTGAAGGTTCTGTGCAGTTTTTTTAGCTGTTCCTAGCACTGCATTCTTCTGAATGGAGAGCTCCGATGCTGTGCCTGGAATCTGTTGCAGCCACTCCCCCAATTTAAGAGTCACAGTCCCAAGTGCCCCTACCACCAATAGGACCACTTTGCCCTTTTCTTTCCACAACCTCTTTGGTTCTTTCTTCGGGCACTGGTACTTCTCCAACTTCTCTTACTCTTTCTTTCTGATGTTGCTGTCACTTGACATCACTGCCTCTATCACCACAGCTGTCTTCTGCTCCTTACCTACTACCATGATGCATAGTTGATTGGCCAGTACCTGTCTGTCTGTCTGGATCTAGAAATCCCACAGTCTTTGTTCTTCTATCTCCACATTTTTACAAATCATTTATTCATTTCAATAAGCTTTCTATAGAAGATCTACAGGTGCTTTTTCCAAAAGCCAACTTGACATTCTTGGTTTTTTCTTTGAAAACATTACACTTCTCATTCAAGAAGCTTTCTCAGTTTTAACTGACTGGTTGGGAAAGGAAGGATTTATCATTTTTGCAGTCTTTAGCACTTAGCACTCTGAAGGTTGGTTGTTAGCTCTCTGTGAGTTCTTGAGGCTACTTGGGGATACTCTGTATTCTCAGAGTCACCTGCATCAGAGTGCAAATTGATGTGTAACCTTCTTGGAATTGCTGAAAGAACTCTGATGTAAACAGAAGATAGATGGTGTCTTATGTCTCTCCTCCCCTATGTTGAGGGAAAACTGCCGAATTTTAGCAAAGATGGCCTCTTTGATTCCAGTGTCAAACCAGTGGTCCACTCTGTCCAGAATGTGAACTTTGTTGTCTTCAAAAGACTGACCTTTGTCTTTCAGATGCAGATGGATTGCTGAATCTTGTCCTGATGAATTTGTTGTGCCACAAATACATAGCACAATCTAGGAGAACATACCAAATTCTGTACCTAATGTGCTGTCCTTGAAGCAGATTCTTAAATTAAATATTCCTTAGAGATCTACTATGAATATTCTTTCTTCAAATGTCAGGTTTTCAGTACCTAAGTGTCTTAAATGAGAACTTCTCAACCACTGATATACTGTATATGTTTGGAAGCAGACAGTAGCTACCTACATTGTGCTTTTCCATTTTTCTTTATAAAAAGGAACATCTTGAATCAAAATGGAATTTTTGAAGAACTGCCAGAAAGTGGCTAATATATTTGATGACAAGGATTTATTGTTAACAAAGAAGCATTAAATTTTTGTAATTTCAGAAAATGGAAAACATATCCTAACAGAACAATCCTGTATATTCAATAGAGTTCACTGGACTTTTCCAGAATTGAACCCTAATTAAAATCGGGTGGAATCTGTTACAATATTTATATGAATTCTAATTAATTTGCAAGTTTTTACAGTAATACATTTTTCAAATATGCTGCTGGGTTATATTCCTTCCAGTTTGTAAAAGAATGAACCTAAAGAGCAAGAAAATATGCAGACAAGGTTCCCAGAAAGAAAGCCAAATGATGAAGGTATCAAATCCTCCTGATATCTATGGGCAGGGGAGTATCCATGGCTGACGAATCAGAAAAATCAAAATGACAACCACAATGCTAAAGATGCTATTCTATCATACATCAGAATTGTACTTTACAAAATACAATTTTCAAACACTTTCAATATTTTTACAGTTTTGTCTTCATTCCATAATCAATATTAACTTTCTGTTGATAGAAATAAACCTGGACCAAAGCATCAAGAATGATGCTAAGAAAAGGAGAAGGGTAAAAGAAACCAGAATTCTATCCAATGCAGAGGCCTGATAGAGAAATGTGAGTGAAAACTATTATAGTGGTTGCAATTTCACTCCAGAGTTCATCTCAACTCATCTTTCTCACTACTGGCCAGATAACCCATCTCCGTCCACAAGATGGGAAAAATCTTTGAAATAGCAACATGATCAATCACATGCTATTTCCTTGCTACCATAGAAGAGATCAGATTCAGCCTTGTGGTCTTGGATCCTTAAGGTGACACCTGTCTCCTTGGGCGTTGAGAGAAGGTGTCTTACTTCTTAGAAAAGTCAAATACCTAATGTCAATCCATAAGAGATAACAAGTACAGTACAACATAGAAATTTGCCTTATATCCTTAGGATACATGTTAATGAAAAGACCAGGAATTCCAATGGCAAAAGCATTGGGAAAGGTCTTGTATTTTATTGGTTGAGGTATATCATAGTGAAGCTTCAGATTTTTGTTGGCCCAACTTGTCTGAGAGTTGACAGACTTTCAGGGCTTCTCACTTCTACTGCACAGACTGTTGATTCTGGCTCTCCTTGCCATTCTCGCTAAATCAAAGTTGATTCAAAGATTCTATAGTTTGACAGCCTGTAACTGTAAGTATTAGGAATTAACATGTAGTCTGTCTTTAGAATGGCATACAGAATCTGTCTTCCTTTCCTTAAGGTCTCAGACCACAGATGTTACATATGTTACATTATGTTATCCTCTTATGTACAATGTTTTACATAAATCCATACCCTCCTTGCAAATAAGAGGGTTTCTCTCTCTTCCTATAGTTCATATCTTGTGTGCGTGCTTTTATTTATATTGACCAACAGTTAACAATTAATAGTGGAAGCAAGGGGGGAAATGTCCAATATTATATAACAATTCTGGGGTTTGTTTGAAACACATAATTTAAATATGATCAGTGTATTAATGACAAACAGTACAGAAAGGGTGAAGAAATGGAAGTGAAGTAGTGACAGCCTTCACGCATCCTCACTTGAAAAAAAGGATTCACAAACTTAGACTTCTATTATTGCATTTTTCTACTTGTTTTTTATATCTGTGGTAGAAAACAGGTGCACAACATTCCAAAGGAACTCTGACTTTACCACTGAGCAGAGGGAGCCAACTCTTTCTAGAAATGAAAGGCAGGCAGTCCCTTACTCATTCTTCTTGAGTTTAAAGGGAATATAATGCTTTGTGAAGGTCCTACATCCTATTCATTGTCATCTGAACTGACCTGCTACCTGCAGGTTTGGTGGCTAGCATTGCTCATTCCTGTGCGTAAAATTGTACCCTATTGCTTGTTTTTTCTTTCATGCAAAATGACTGGAGATTTTCTTCCCCTTCTATACAATGACAAATACATATCTTTCCTAATTCTATTGCTAGAAAGCATTTTGAATGAGCATGTCCTAACGCTCAGCCTCTGAGCAATGAGCTTTTCTTGGGAAAAACTTTATGATAATGAGATCAGAAATTGCTTCCTTGCTTCTAGTAGGGCAGACTTCAGTATACATTCCTCTCAGAGCCATTTGCTGCAACAGTTTCCTAAATGTTATGCAACTATAAAAACCTGACTAACCATTCAGCTGAACTGGTTAGCTCTGAGTAACCTGCTTATATTTATCATCTCAGGCAATTAACGGATTTGCAGTATCTGATTTCAACTGTTACTGAAATGGATAAATATATTTTGTCATCATTCTTTAAACATTCTTGCCTCAAGATTACATATTTATTTCTCACCTCTAAAATTATTGAAATTTATGAGGTACCACATGTCTACGGAGATTCTCAGTCCTCTAGGTCCTGGTTGTCCCAAAGGTTTGGGACAACCACGACCAGGATGACTGAGAATCTCCATATATTTTTCAAGAGGCAATTGGACTTTCTTTATTTTTTCAGTCAGCCAGAACTGAAGAAGCTTCTTGGATGAGAAGAGAAACAACTTCAAGAAAAAACAAAGAAAGTTCAGTTGCCTCTCGAAAAGCACCTTTGGGACTACCAGGTACCATTCACCTATCTTTCATTTTGGAAAATGGTGCCCACAGAATATGCTCCAGTCACACATTTTTCCACATAAAATTACCTGATTGTGAAAACAAACTTCCTCATTCTCTTTCCACTTCTATTTTATGGTCTACAACATAAAAATTGGTTTTCTTTGGCCATGGGTATGATTTAATTCTTTAAGATGTTCCAATATTACTCTGGCATTAGTCGTTCTCTCTAAGCTTTTGTAGTGATTTGAGGCAAACTTTTTGGCCTGCTTTTTGTCCATCAGAAGATGCCAATATTTAATGTTCAATTACAAAATATATAACCAAATCTGTTATTTCAATGCCATTTGTGAAGTGGTTTGTGAAGTTGTGAAAGATGTTTACATCATTCCTCTTATAAGCACATTTTTGTGTATATATTCACACACCAGTTATGCGATCTGTTTTGTATCAGTCTTAGAAATAGTCATCCATTTTGTGAAATGTTAGTTTTTTTGGTAATATAAATAGATATACCGCTATTAGATTCTCTTTCCTTCAATAAATTTTTAGAATGTGTAGGGTTTTAAACACTTTTTCTATTTTGCTTATATAAACACATGCTGAATATGCAACATTTTTACGCGAGAACAAAAACTTACTAAAATAGAGAGTATCAATATACACTAAATGAATATTAACTCAGATTATGAAAATATTTCTTGATATTCTGAATCAAAGGGATCCTTTTTTTCTCAGTTCTTCCAACATGTTAATTGCAAAGACAATTCTTTGTGGCAATTTTTCATCTCTGTGGCAGTTTTTTATCATGCAAACCTAACACTACTTATTGTCACTCTATATTTTAATGTGCATAGATGATTATTGTAAAGTTAATTTGCTAATTAAAGGACTTTAAAAGAAAGATAATTGTCTATGTATCTTTAATTATGTGCAAATCAAACACTTGACTTACCCATAACAGAGAAGATGTAACTCTTGGCCATTCACAGTTGATGTCTGAGATAAAATTTGGTACTATTTCTGTTTGAAAAAATGTTTATTTATTTTTTTTATTTATATACCGCCCTCCTCCCGAAGGACCCAGGGCAGTGTACAGCCGATTAAAACCACACAGTATATTTAAAAACAGTTTAAAATTAAATTAGATCTATTTGGGCTGCAAATTCTTAAAAACTCTAAAATTTAAAACCCCAGTGACCCTCTAAGACCCTAACTATCGCCGCACCCAAGGAACCGAACCAGCTAAAAACCCTGGGAGTCAGGCCGGCCCCGCCAGAATAAAAAGATGGGTCTTAAGGGCGCGGCAGAAGGCCAGGAGATCAGTTATCATGCGAAACTCTGTAGGGAGCTCGTTCCATAGGGTTGCCTCTGCCACAGAGAAGGCTCTACCCCTGGGGGCCGCCAGCTGGCATTGTCTGGCTGATGGCACCCAGACGAGACCCACTCTGTAGGAGCGCACCGGTCTGTGGGAGGTGATAGTCAGTAGCAGGCGCTCCTGCAGATACCCGGGTCCTATGCCATGGAGTGCTTTAAAGAATGTAGTTAGCACCTTGAAGCGCACCCAGAAGGCCACAGGAAACCAGTTCAGCTCGCGCAGGAGAAGGGTCTACCCCTGGGTCACAGGAAGCCCGTGCAGCTCATGCAGGAGAAGGGTCTACCCCTGGGTCCCCGGACCCCCATAATCCCCTGCACGGCCGCATTCTGGACTAACTGCAGCCTTCGGATGCGGTTCAAGGGGATCCCCATGTAGGGAGCATTGCAATAATCCAGCAAGGAGATGATGAGTGCCAGAGTGACTGTGCGAAGGGCGACCCGTTCCAGAAACGGGCGCAACTGGCGCACCAGGTGAACCTGGTAAAAGCTCCCCTGGCCACGGCTGTCAAATGATCTTCCAGTGACAGCCGTGCATCCAGGAGGACTCCCAAGTTGCACACCCTCTCCGCGGGAACCAATGACTCACCTCCGATAGCCAGAGATGGAATCAACTGGCTATAACGGGGTGCTGGAAGCCACAGCCACTCGGTCTTGGTGGGGAGACAGATGCGACCTGTGCAATGGCCTCTTGCGACCTCATGTTGTATGGTTTGGAGAAACTTTGGATTCTAATATCCTTACAGAGGTTGAAAAAGAACTTGAGATATGTGATCTTTGTTTGGTGGTGAGTAGTTTTTAAAACTTATTTGCTTTTCTTACTTGATCATCTTATTTGTATCACACTTTTAATTCAGGAGTTAAATATCTGTACATAGTACTTCCTCCTTCCATTTTCCCTTCCACCACACTATGAGATAGGCTGGGTCTAAAGAGTACTCAAACTTACTGGAATGGACTGTGAGAGTAACTTTGAGGGACAGAATGAAGAACTGCACCCAAGGCAATGGTCACATAAGAAACATCTGAGTCCAAAGCAGGAATGGGATTTGGGAAAATGTCTCCAACTTGACCGTACCTAATTTTCTTCAGGACAAAATTAGAGAGGTGGGAGGCACATTCAGAGTTGCAAGATTCTGATACTGTAATCCTATAATAAAAGTAGTTTTAATATTCAATTCAATATTTAATGTTCTGCCTCAAAGAGATGACATTTACTGTGAAAGGGCTTAGTTGATTATGTACATTCCTGCTTTCACTGTATAAGTGCCGCCTCCTGTGCCCTTTTGGTATTCCAGTAATGGCAGTATTGGTATATGTCTGCACCAGCACCAACAATCATAACTATTAAGGAGAACTTAAAAATGGCTTGTAGATCCGTGGCCAAAGGCTAGTGTTCCCATCCTAATGCTGCATTCCTATGGCTGAGGTCAAGCTTTCCAGTTAAAAGAGATTGAGAAAGCAAATATTTGCCTCTGGTAAAGTTAGAGGGCAAGCCAGGTGAATGCTTTATTAATTCAGTCAATCTATTGCTGACTTTGATTCAGCCATGATTTGGTTCTCTCTCACAGATTGGAACTTCTTCTGTAGTGTATCCTGCTGCTATGTTTGCTCCTCAGGTATCTGCCAGGGGAGTGCCAGTGGCAGAATTCAACATGCAAAGCACTCCGGCAACAGATAAATTCAGGTAACCCCTATTGTTGTAATTGTTTTTGCAGTAATGTTAATAGAATCGGGAGAATTTATAAATGCTTGCCAGAAAGATGAGGTCATCTTCTAGTTTACAGTAGTTATGTCTTCTTAGCAACACTGTAGAAGTCCATCGAAAAACATATGAAGATCAAAGATGAATTAATAAGAAAAGGCTTAGCAGTCTCCCTTTCTATAGACTTCCTGTACTAGCATGAGAGGTCAGACACCTTATTCTTTAAGATGGCCTTGTTTTTACTGAAATTTTGAAATAATAGTCAAAATGCTATTATAGGCATTGCTGTGGTAACTCCATAATACAAACGTGCAGTACATATTTTAAATTACTGAAATATGTACTGTATGTGTAATTTATTGAAAAACAATTTGAATCCCCAATCTTTTTCAGATACCATTTCCCAGGTCCCTGTGGCACTACGCTGCCCCCAGCCCTTGCCTGTGAAAAAACTGAGACCTCTTGAATGATTTTGAGAAGTAAGAAAAGAAAAACTATAATTGCCTATTTTAGTAATGGTGCAAATGTAAGAGGATCCTGTTCTCCTGTGGAAAACACTTTGCCTAAAACTGAACGATGGGATCTGAAGATGACACTGAACAAAATAAATCATGATTCTCAGATGACAAGAATGAGCAGTGGAGAAAAAAGATGAACAGAGACATAAAAAGTGGTTATCACTGTTGGGGGGGAAATCATGTGAATTGAAAGTATAAATATACAAACTATTCAAATGTGGTGAAAAAGATATTTGTCCTCTAGAGTTTCAGACTGTATCTTGGATAAATGTCAAGCAAAAAGAGAATGTTACCATTATTCATATTTCACAAAGTTATTTTCTGAAAACGGGTAAAACTGAAAAATTTAAGAATAAGCTAGTTTTTAATAGAGGCTACACTCCAGTACTTTGCAGGAAATCAGTAAACAAATGTATTCTTTGTTATGAGATGAAGTGCTCAAGATTGTAAGCAATATAAAAATAGTAGATTAATAACTTCAATTTACATATGGTTGCCGAGATCTATTTCACCTCTAAAGTTGAATGAATATGAACTTAATTACAGCTTTAATTCTTTGCTGTTCTAAGGCGCTAAAATAAATCAATGCCTTTTTAATTGATTAATATTGTTTTGTTGATCAAAAAGTGAGGCTTTATTATCTCATGTTAGCAGATAGACAGACTTCTTCACCTTGTTAGAGTAACACTGATAAACACACTGAAGGGTAATGAGCTTGATATGCAAACACTCTGAAGCAGACGTAGCAATCTTTTATCTGCATGACTTTAATAGGTTCCGTTTTAGAATTAATATTTAGACTTAAGTTTGATTAGATGGAAAGCAATGCTTATCAGAAGTCTGCTTGTGCTGTAGGAAAGATCAGAGAGGCCATGTTTTGTGGCCCCTGGTTCCTCATGAAAAGCTGCTGTGGAATGTGGAAGGCAAGCAGCAAGGTGGCTTCCTGCCTCTTTTTCCACTCAAGATGCTCCACTGGTTTCTTCCACAGCTAGCCGTTCTGAATGCCTGTAACGTCATTCATTTTTATAGACTTCCCCTCCCATTTTTAAGCAATCATTTTGGCTGGATGAAATACGTTTCTCAAATCCTAAAGTTGCAAGGGGCCAATCTTGCTCGGTGCAAGAATCCAAATTAAAGCACTCCACTGAAATTGGTATCAAGCCTCAGATCACATCCATTAACTCTCTGGATTACTACAACTCTACAGTGTGTGGTCAGTGGCCAGTGGCCAGTCGTGTGACAAAAAGATGTAGAAAGCACAAATAATGTTTCATAATTGTAAAATCCTAAAAGCTAGACTGACTCCTCTAATCCTAAATGTAAGACAGCATTTTCTTCTGGTAGCTGTTAATAATTGCGCTGGTCTGACAATATGAAGCAAATAAAATCATGCTCAGAACAAGTGAAACTTCTGCTAGCAAGTGTCTTTATGAGAGTGGGGTACAATTTGCTGTAGCAAGAGCAACAAAGGAACAGGTAGAGTTTCAAGTTTCTCCCACTGACAAGGGCAAAGTTTACTCTGCAAAAAAGTACTATACAAATATCACAGAAGATCAGATTTTAGAGTGGGTCAAAGAGAGCATCACAGTGTTGGAACAGTTAATATCAAGTATGTAATCTGCTGGTTCAAAGGCTTTTCTGTTTATGTCCAGCCACTCATTATTGGTTACGTAGATTGCCCTGGTCCACCTGGCTAGACTTACGGAAGACCTGCTGCCAAATTACAGTTCTAGCTCTTAATAGCTTCGTGGTTAGCAGAGGTTGGTATGAGAAGGAACCCTGGCATAGTTAATTCTGGATTCTAGTTTTATGGAAAGAGGAAAAAAATCATTGAGTCGTGTTTAGAAGTTCACTGGAAAAATGAACAAGCCAGAAGTAGAGCCGACACATGTAGATTCTTGGCACCACCAGCAGAATCATCTCAGTTTTAAGTGGATTGCTGCATTTGAAACATAGCAAGATACATAAAATACAATTCTTCGGTTACTGGATGATATTTTAAGGGCTTAAAAACACAATGACTCCTAATGAAAACAAAGTAACATCTGGGAAACAGATCTAACTTTAAAAGGTCTCACGACAGTAATTGGAACTTGCTTTCTCCAGTATAAAAGAAACACATGGCCATGACAATATTAGTGGCCCTCAATGGATTATGAATCTTATTGTTAAGGGTTTTTTCCTCTTCCCTAACATTAAATTAAAATCAGCTTTCCTGCTATTTCAATCCATTATTCTGTGTCCTGCATTCTGGAATGAGAAAGCAAGTATTTATCTTCCATTTGGCATCCTTTCAGGTATTTGAAAGGTGATACCAGATCCCCTTTCAGTCATTTTTCTTAAGGCTTAAACTTAACTCCTTCCAGCTTTCTTCATTGGATTTGCCTTCTAGGCCACTAACCATCCTTGTTTATTTATTTATTAATCATAATTAGGGACCGCCTATCTTCCTCTTAGAGGGACTAGTCTGGTTTTTTCTAAGCCTCTTCCAATTTCTCTGAATCCTAGTACTCAGAACCAGAACAGTACTTGAGGAGCCTAGCCAAAGCGAATTAGAATATGATTTGGAAATACTGCTTTCCCTGATGCACGTCTCTTTTCTCCAGTAAATTAGTTGGCAGTTTTTTCACAGCTACACCTAGAAGATATCTGTCTTACGTTTGCACATTTTGTTTCCAAAGGATTTTGCGTGTGTCTCTGTGAAATGTCACTGTTATTTCCAGCCCATTTCTCTTAAGATCATTTGAATTTTATTTATGTCCACAAAACATCCATTCTAATGTCTCACACACAAATTGCAAAATATTCTCTGATTTTAATCTAAGCCATTAATAAAAACGTTGAAAAGTAGCCAGGCAGTGGGCTAGGTCTGCTGAGCAAAGAACCTGGGAGACAATGGCGCAATACCATAACACCTGACAGAACAACTAATCCGTGGAACAACTTGCCTCCAGAAGTTGTGAATGCTCCAACACTGGAAATTTTTAAGAAGAGATTGAACAACCATCTGTCTGAAATGGTATTGAGTTTCTTGCTTGAGTAGGTGGTTGGACTAGAAGACCTTCAAGGTCCCTTCCAATTGTTATTCTGTAACAGAACAGGTCCTTTCTTTGTGGGGCTTGAGGATGACCAAGACAAAGAAGATTAATGGTCAGCTGGGGAAAAGGAAGCAGCAGCGGGTAGCTAGTGGTGGCCAAATACAGTGTTGTCTTCAGCTTTGCCATTCTGTAGGATGCCAAAAAGAGCAGAGATGGGGAGGAGATTGGCAAGTGGGGAAGTTGAAGGCAGAAGTAGTTCACTCAGGACAGGAAAAGTGAGAAATCCTTGCCTAAATGACTACTTAGTCCTTGTTTAACCACTGCAACACAACTGTTGTTAAGCACCATGGCCATCTGCTGTTTCACCAACTGCTTTGTTTAGAAAAAGAATTCTGGTCTGTTAAGTGAGGATTATCTGTAATGGGCCTTGCACCCTTTGATGCTTGTCTGTGTCTCCTACAATAGAAGAGAAAACTGATCTGCAAGTTGGGGTTTTAGAGCAGTTGTGAATTATCCATGGCTCTGCCTATCGGGAACTACGAGGTGGCAACACAGACTAATAAATCCATTTTTATGCAGTGTGTTGAGGTGTTAAAAATTGCCACGGGAATACCGAGATCAATTGCCTCCCATAACAAGTGGTATTGAGAAAGGCCCCAGAGCCAATTTATGGCTTGGTCATAAATTGTGCAAATTGTTAATTTCTCCCCCCCCCAATACAACGCTGAGGCTAGGATTCAGCACTCAACCCTAGCAAATTGCCCTCCTGCTCCAATCTTGAGTGGGAAAGCAGCAGCCAGCAATTCTTCATTGTGTTTGGGGAAGGTTGCGATATTTAGAGAGCCAAACTCTGGTAGTCGTCCAATTAGAACTGCCCGGGTTTTGGACCACACATCCTACTACTTCCAGCTGCCACCACCTTAGTTTGCTGTTCAAAATGAAGAAATTTAGGGGAAAAGATGTCCATCCAAGGCAGAGAGAGACACACCAAAAGAGCATGAAACGGACCCTCTGTGTATTCACTTTATGACGGGGGTAGGGAACCTTGGTTCTTTTATAACTTGTGGACTTCAACTCCCAGAATTCCTGAGCCAGCATGGGAATACCACGATCGATTCTATTGGCGGAGGAAAAGTAAGTGTCACAACTCACATTTTGGGTACTTTTTGGCTTCTTTTGATCCTTATAAAAGCCCCTTTTATTTTTAAAGCCCAGTTACAGCTATTTTACACCGTCAATTGTTTTTGCTGCCTCCCCGAGTCACCAGCCAGGTGGTTTTATTTATTTGTTTAAAAAGTGTCTTAATGGGAAGGCAAAGGAGGCCTTCGGGGACTTCTAAAAGCCACTTTGACAGCGCACGAAGAGAAGGAGGCCGGTTCGCCTTTTTTTTTAAAGGTTCCGCGGGATTGCTTCCGGCGGTAGAGTTGAGAGTTCAACCGGAAGTTGGGTCTAGCAAGATGGAGACGCGCGGCGGCCGCTCCGGGGCAGGGGAGCGAAAAGAAGCGGAGGTCGCGGCAGCCGCT